>CAJNDV010000769.1:74882-86013 GCA_905221635.1 Symbiodinium sp. CCMP2456
CGCCCTATTCGTGATGTACATCGACATCTGGTTGCATGCAGGTATCTATGATGTATTTGTTTCTCAGGTATAGGTGTGTCGAAAGCAGACTACTCCTCGGTCATTATTTGCGATTACAGTGATCCTGCCCCTCAATCGGCTGTTTGGCCCAGGTTTGCGGAGCTTGGGGTCTCTAGGGGCTTGAAGCACCAGGGCTTCACGGTTGAGAGGACTTACTTATGGCGCTGATGCTCGGGTCAGCTCGTGTCAGTCAGGGTTTATTTTGTGGCCCGGTGGAGACCGTGGCGGAATCGGGCCCAGGCCTTACGTCCGGTCGGGTCAACACCCCAAGAACCGCAACAAGCTTCAAAGGCTCACAGGCCTGCTGCATACCGTAAGATACGACACGGCATTTCGAAGCCAAATGCCACCTGTTGAGAACTGTATACAGGTTCCAAGACCCAGGGCCTCGGTCTTCGCACGTCTGTCTTTGGCCGCAGCCAAGGACCTTGCCTGTGCAAATCATAGGAAGGACGCAGAGAATCTAGGCTGCGGTCTGTAGCTCACGATACTTCAAGCTGCTGACTTCTTCTTGACAGTCTCAAACCCTTTCTGCAACCCAACCCTACTCAAAAGGCTCAAGGTCTCCAGGTCGAACCTAACCACTAAAGCAAGCACAAGCCGGTCTCGTGCAATATTTCGACTAGCACGCTGGACCGACTTTGCGCCTTGGATGCTACGACGAACATATCCAGTACTGAACTACTGCCTATCACAGAACGACCACGTGAATCGAACAAGAGTCCTCCAGACGTACAGACAGGCTGAGTCATGCAATCTCGCGTTGCTGAGATCCGCCTGCATACTCTCGAAGAGCTGCTCATGCTTGGCGATGAGCTCCTGCTGTCTCGTCAGGCTCTGAGGGATCCACATCCACCCACACACACACACACACATGGGCTGGGAGGGTGCCAAATCGGCAAAATCGAGCTCTCCTTGTGAAGACTAATCAATTCTCGGTTCTGCTCCAGATCGCTCAAGAACGACTGATCCGCCGCAACTTTTCCGGTCAGCACCTGGGCATCCAGGGCCGGGCCGGGGTGTCTTGGAGTCCCTGGCAGCCCTTCGATTCAAGGTGCCCCTAAGCCACCAAGGAAAGGAGCTTCAGCTGTGAGGGTATGCAGAGCCCCAACCCGGGCGAAGGAAGGACGAGGAGCAGCGCAGCTGGCTGGCGTGGGGCATGGGATCATTCCTACGGCGACTAAACTTCAACACGTCCTAACCGCAAAGGGGCATAAGAGACCGCTTTGTTCGGGCTCGGGAGGCTGATGCTGATGGACTCTGGGTTCTACGAGAGTCTGCCATGTGCAGCGCTTCAGACATCAAGATTTCATCTTGATCCAAGACGGCCCTCAGCTTCAACGGCTGCTCTTTAAGTTTGTTGGTTCCTGTTGCTGCCCTCCTCTCTCCCTCCCTCTTTGTATGCATCTCCATGCCGTGATACTCAGCAGGCCGGACCTGCGGAGACTCCTTTTTGCTGTCCCGAGTCCGAGCCCTTTCTGTGGGGGTCAGGGGGGCTCTTGACCTCCATGCGCGGAGTCTTAAGCTGAGCTGAAGTTGTTCCAGAGTCTCAGCCCCATTCTGCTACCCAGGGAGACCGTTGCAGGGCCGTGCCCCCAACCGCCATGCCGGTCGGCTTGCCAAGAGGAGCTTCCTTGCAGAGTGAGGACAAAGAAAATTTGGAAGCACAGAGAGCCTCGAATCTAGAATCCCACATGGCCTGGAGGCGGATTGACTGTCTTGGTCCTTTCACTCCTGTGACGATCAAGTCTGTGCTATGGGATCGCAGTCGTCGGATGGCAGATACTTGGAACAGCATCGGCGTGCCGTGCCTCGGCAGTCGTTGTGGCCTCTGCGGTGGTCTTGCTTGTGGTAGCTTTGTTCCTTGGCTGTTGCGAAAAGCTGCAAGCCTCGAAGATATGAGGTTGTGCGGAAGCAAAACCGCATCTGACAAGCTTCGTGGTTGTCACTTCATCTTCGTCTTCGTCGGCCTCGTTGCCCGGCGCCTCGAAGCTTCGTCAATGTCCCATCCAAAAAGCTCCTATGTGAGAAAACGAAATCCAACACTCTGCGGCACGGGAAGCCCTGTCTTGACTTCTGCCCACGCTTGAAAGCCGTGGGGTTCAGTGCAGGAACAGGACATACACCCTCACCACAAAACGACTGCAATCTTGCAACGCGCTTTGTGGAGCTGCTTGCAGCGCCAGAGCAGGATGCGCACATCACTTCTCCCATGCAGGCAGGCCTTTGTCGTCGTTGCTGCGTCCCCGTCATCCTCAGATGCCTGCGATGTAGACTGTGTCGTTTGCATGGAAGGGCTGTGCTTGCACCATAGCTAACGAGCCCCAGGACTCTTGTAGGCCTTCGTCGTCGAGGTCGAGGTGGCCTTCTGCGTAGTCTCGTCTTCTTCTTCGTCCTCTTCTTCATCTTCCTCCTCTGCCTGGCCGATGCCAGTTCTGCTTTTCTGGCCGCGCCCTGCTTCACATGCTAAGCAGCATTAAGCAGCGCAAAGCCACTGGTTGCCCACAGCCTGAAACCAGAAGGACACTGAGCGGGACTCGCCAAACGTGCCTGAAACCTATCTCTACAACTCCTTCAAACCGCAAGCGAAATCATCCCCAAACATCCCAAAGTGCAAGAGGCAGCCTTGGTGGTACTGGCCGATTCTCGGCTCGTCGCATTCTTGGCAGGAGCCTTGATGCACAGAACATCTTGGCTTTGACTGCATGTTGCATGACCAAGATGTCCGAAGAAGCATCCTACCCCCCGTTCAAGACATCGGACACGACACGCACTCCTGCTGCCTCAACAAACTAGCAGCCCCAAGGCCCGAAGCCGCGCGGATCGTCGGGGCACGCGCCCACAAAAACCCAAGAAATGCCAGACCAGGCTTACACCTTCAATTCCAGGCTTTTCACTACCATGACGGCTCCATGGCCGACACCCTCAAGAACTGCAGATCTTCATTGTCCCTAGCCTTAGCCGACCATGGAAGGTCTGCCGGGCCCCGCAAAAGCTCCGAAATATTCCTAGACCCATCTGAAGCAGTCTCGATGCCGCGGTCGTGGTCGCCTCTTTGCCGGCGGTGGCCTTGCTGCAGGAGGGGTCGGCAAAACTCCCAAGAGTAAACTGAGGAGCCTTGCATCTCACAGCTTGCTGACAGCAATTCGGAAACCACCGTGCCCGTGAGTATTCACTTCTTCAGAGCGCAAGCTTGGCCAAGCTCTGGGACCGCAGCATTTGTGATCTTTTTCGGCGCACTAGCGGAGATGGCATCCTGCGCCCGAGCCGAGCGAGCAGTGCTGACGGTCACGTGTTGGCACGGGATAGGCCATGCGGCGCAACCTCAAGCCGTCGAACACTCGACCCACAAGTTTGACGACATAGTTGACTGAATGCGGCAACACCCAAAACTGCCATGTTGTCGTAGATACAGGCACCGCGATGATCATGTCAACCTTCAACCTTATGATCATCATCATCATCATCATCATCGGTTTCTTGGATTGTCCTCGCTGCTTCGAACTTCACCACCCCTCACCGTACAGAAAGCCAAGCCTTCGCGGCAGCGACTGCAGCCTCTCGAGCTGCACGAACGTCGGCGGCTTTGCCGCCAGCAGATTTGCAGCCCGCCACCGCTGCGTCCTGGAGATGTTCGCGAGCTAGGATCTCTGCATCCTTAGCATAAGCCTGTCGGTCCAAAGTCGGGACCCAGACCAGACTGACGTCCCTTACTTCGGATCGGGAAAGCTCAGATGGATCAGCACGATTTGAAAGACCGACGTCCGAGCACAAACACAGACCCATTCGAACGGCCTGGAGAAGGGGCAGTCCATCCCCGTATGCATGAGTTGCATCCCGTGCCACTCTCTTTCTCTTCCTCGCTCCCCTGCAGAAGCTTGGGTCTAATTGAAGCACCGCCGCGTTTTTCACTGTCGTTGTAGAGGCCCCAAACAGGGCTTTTTCAACTGTCTAGATCTCCTCCCTTCACGACCACGTCACCGAGATGAAGACCCAGCACCCGTCCATTGCTTGCACTGCCTGCACTGCGCATCCGAAGCATCTTCACTCTACATCCCACGTCCTCGGCTGCTTTGATCTGCCGATCACTGCTTTCTCCGGCTCTTGCCGAGGCATTTTGTGCTGCACGGCCGGCAAAAGCAGCCACCTTCATAGCAGAGTGGCATACAATAAACTCGAACAGTTTTCTACATGTTCTAGGATTCTACATACATACCCAACTACATACATATATTCATGTATACCTTCATGCATCTGTGCATCTATCCATACATCCATACATCCCTCCATCCCCGCACCCCTGCATCACTCCATCCCTCCCTCCATCCCTCCATCCCTCCATCATCCTCCATCCCTCCATGCATCCATGCATCCATCCATGCATGTGAATGGATGCTCATTGATTTGCGAACTTATGTATGTACTTCTGTAGCTACTTATACGCATATCTGAAATTTTATGCATTGCCTGTTTCTATCTACATCTGCTCACGCATCTATTTGTGTGCTTGTTTGCTTGCTGGCTTGCTTGTTTGTTTGTGTGCTTGCTTGCATTGCTTTGCTTTGCTTTGCGTTGCTTTGCTTTGCTTTGCTTTGCGTTACCTTGCTTCCTTCCTTCCTTCCTTCCTTCCTTCCTTGCTTCTTTCCTTCCTTCCTTCCTTCCTTCCTTCCTTCCTTGCTTGCTTGCTTGCTTGCTCGCTTGTTTGGGTGCGTGCTTGTTTGTGTTTACTTATCTACGTTTATTCATTTGCCGATCTAAATATTTCATTTTCTATTCATGTGCTTCGTCGATATCGATTTGTCTGCTTATTTGTTCATGTCAATTTATAACTTGCTCTACCTCATGAGCAGGGTTTGGCGTCTTCTGGGGTTGTTTGTATCTTGCAACAAGAAAATTGTGCGGAAGGACAGACCTCCGCCAAAGCTTGAAAAGGATCGCGTCAAAGCAGGATCGGTGTCTGAAACAGCCGGTTTTAGGGCTTAGGGCTTTTAGGGACTGTATGTTAAAATCAAGGTTGCTGGCGCAAGAAGCTTGATTACGCACAAGAAGCTTCATTACCTCCCGTGAGCGGCCGAGGGGTTCGCGTCCCTACTCATACACGAATTTGCGGAGCAGACTCTAAGATTTAAGCCGCTTTCGTCTTTGGTTCTTCCCGATTCAAGGCTCAAGAGTGAGAGCTTCAACACACCTTCATGCAGCTGGTTCTCAAGAGCGTGTCGAGTCACAGCTTGGGTTTGGGGATCTCGGTTCGCCTAGCACGAACAAGAAGCGGTTGTGATACCAGCGGTTAGAGTTTCAGTCCAGTTGGGTCACAGGCCTCCAGGTCACGCTTATGCACATCAACACAATCGAGGCTAGGTGACGCTTTGAGACCATCGCCATGCTCTTGCTAAGACAGTGTCGCTACCATGTTGCCCAGGATGCTAGTGATGATGATGCTATGGCATGACACCTCCTCAACCGCAGCGCCGGCAGCCATCGCGGCCTCTGCTGCTGCTTTGCCTGGTACATTGAAATCCGTTCCGATTTGTCTTTAGGGCCTCGCTGAAGGTGCGGGATTTGGCTGCTTCGCGCAAGGCTTCGGGACAGGCGCTGGACCATTCAGAAGCCAAGGCGTTTTCAAGCCTTGAAAAACCCATGCTTGGTTCTACAACAATCAGGTCGCATGAATTGTAGAGTGCTAGAGGCAGGCGCTTGCATCTGCGGGCGCTACAGCATCCAACACCTCCAAAGTCATCTCTAGATCAAATTCCCTGCAGCGGCAGTCCACAAGACCCTGCTCAGCCCGGCTGCCGGCAATGGCCGCTTGCTGGACGGTGCTGGCATTCAGGTCCTGGCACACCATGCTTCATGACTGTTGCCACTAGGGCTTTAGATGGCCGCCGTCTGTTGCGGTCTCGGCTCTCGATGCATTCGCCTATGGGAGAGCTTGCGTCTGCCTTAACCGCCCTAACCTGGACCCACAGGTCGCTTGATATCTGTCTCGGGGTGGGATTCAAATCTCTGAGAAAGCGATTGCGGATCCTTGGCAGCGCCCGCGGCCGCCATTCCTGCGCTGGCGGCCTGCTCAGAAAAGAGGGAGGGGATTTGGGGCCTCTGCGCGGTAGGACCCCGTCTTTTTCCCGAGCCTGCTGCTTTGCGGAGCCTCCAGCCGACTTCGAGACCAAGCGAGCGGCCTCAAAAAGGCTTCCAGAATCATTCGGGCACTTCTGGCTTCCGACAGTCTGACGAGCCTCTGCGATAACCTCGACCTTCAAGTCAGATTGTTTCTCCTCGTTGGCACCTGCCGCCTCGGCCGCAACCGCAGCCGCTTTGCCGGCCGCTCGCAGCTTGTCCTGCTTCGCATCTGCATGTTCGCGTTGCCTAGTTTTGCAATCTACCTGAGTCTGAAGGGCCTTTCAACCTTTCTGCCAATGCGTGAATCCTGTAACCTGGCAGTCTCCTTGTAGTTGAGGCCAGCAGCAGCGGAGGCATTCAGCGCCGCTGTGCCCGCGACCACGGCCTGCTCATCCACAGACATGCCGGCATCCCTCGCCACTTCTGCTGCAGCTTTGCCAGCTGCGGCCGCCTGTTGCTCTGGGATCTGATTGGCCTCCTTGGCCGCTTCGGCCGCTGCCTGGCCGGCACTTGCTGCTTGCTCAGCGGTTTGAGCGCCTGTGGCTTTGGCTGCATCTGCTGCTGCCTCGGCTGCTGCCTCGATCTGCTCCGCCACCGTCTCCTTGGCCTCCTTAGCCTCTTTGGCGGCCACTTCCCCGGCGTCCACACCAACCTCCACGGAAGTTGCACCATTGGATTTTGCAGCCATGGCCGAGGCGTTCCCTGCAGCTTCGGCTTGCTCCTCAGCGGACATGTTCGCCAGCTTTGCGGCTGAAGCTGCCGCCTCGCCTGCCAACTCCGATTGCTTCTCGGAGCCCTCACTCTGGGCCTGGGCCGCTGCTGCCGCGGCCTGGCCTGCTGCTGCCGCTTGCTCGTAGGCGGCCGCCCCTGCGGACTTCGCAGTTTCTGCTGCAGATTGTCCGGCGTCTGAGGCCTGTTGTTCCACCGCCTGGCCCTGATCGCTTGACACTTTGGCAGTTGCCGCCCCTGCCACTGCAGCCTGCTTGGCCACGGAGGCCCCATTGGCCTTGGCAACCGCTGCTGCGGCCTTGGCAGCCTCCTCGCCCTGTTCGCGGGGAGTGTATTGCAGCTCACTGGCAGCACTTGCCGCAGCACGTGCAGCAGCAGCAGCCTGCTCCTCCATGGGTTTGTCCAAGGCGCTCGCTTCTGCGGCAGCTTCTTTGCCAGCATCCTCCGGAGTAATTCTTGACACCGTAGTTGTGCTCTCCGTAGTCAAGCTTGTGGTGGACATCTGTGTCGTCGACGGCTTCTGTGTCGAGGTGGTGGGGCTAACAGCGGCCATGGCCGCAGCCTTAGCTGATTCCTGCTGCTCCGCGGTCAAATTAGCTGCTTTGGCAGCTTCCTCCGCAGCTTTGCCAGCTGACAAGATCTGCTTGTCTGACGTCATCCCAGCAAGACCTGCTGCTTTGAAGGCTGACTTTCCCGCCAGAACTGCCTGCTTAGCTCCTGACATTCCGGCAGCCCCGGCGGCATCCGCAGCAGCCTTGCCTGCAGCTGCGGCTTGCAGCTCCGGGATCTGCGTTCTGGCGGCTTCTGCGGCAGCTTCGCCAGCACTGACAGCTTGCTCGTAGGCCGATCCGCCTGCTAACTTGGCTGCCTCTGCAGCTGCCTGTGATGCTGCCTGGATCTGCTCACCAACGCCTTTGCCCGACTCTGCAGCTTCTTTGGCTGCCACCTCGCCGGCGTCTACCCCAACATCCGTGGGAGACGCGCCCTCTGCTTTGAGGGCCCTGGCTGACGCATTTCCTGCAGCAGCTGTCTGTTCTTCTGAAGTCATTCCCAAGGTCTGCGCGATATCTGCAGCGGCGTCCCCTGCCAGTTCTGCTTGCTTGTCAGACCCTTCGTTGTTCATGCGTGCCACTGCTGCAGCGGCCTCTCCAGCAGCCGCGGCTTGGCCAGAGGCCGAGGCGCCGTTGGACTTCGCGGCGGATGCCCCAGCTTGGCCAGCGGCTGCAGCCTGCTGCTCCAAGCTTTGCCCATCCAAAGCAGCGACTTTCGATGCAGCGATGCCGGCAGCTTCTGCTTGCTTGGACATGGACGCACCCGCAATTTTCGCTGCTGCGGCCGCTGCCTGACCAGCTAGTTCCACTTGCTCGGCCGGAGTATACTGCTGATCCTTCGCAAACGTCGCGGCAGCCTCCCCTGCCTTTGCCGCCTGCTCCTGCATGGGTTTGCCGGCAGCCTGGGCCTGCTCCGCGGCCTCCTTGCCAGCATCCAACGGATCTCGTTCTTTCTCTGGCGGAGATTTTTGGGCTGGACTTGCTGCTTTTGTGACTGCAGATGGCGCCTTTGTGGTCGTCTGAGCAGACGCCGTCGGATTTGCTGCAGCCCTCGCCGCACTCTTGGCGGCGGCTTGTTCCTCTGCTGTCATGCCAGCTGCTTTGGCAGCTTCCTCTGCAGCTGTTCCAGCCGCCCAAATCTGCTTCTCCAACTTCAAACCAGCTACTGCGGACACGTTGAAGGCCAACTCTCCCGCCAGCTTTGCCTGCTCAGCGCCTGATATCCCTGCAGCCCTGGCGGCATCCGCAGTGGCCTTGCCTGCAGCTGCGGCTTGCAGCTCCGGGATCTGCGTTCTGGCGGCTTCTGCGGCAGCTAGGCCCGCACTGGCAGCTTGCTCGTAAGCCGATCCGCCTGCCAACTTGGCTGCCTCTGCAGCTGCGAGTGATGCTGCCTGGATCTGCTCACCAACACCCTCGCCGGACTCTGCAGCTTCTTTGGCTGCCACCTCGCCGGCGTCCAACCCGACGTCGGTGGGAGACGCGCCCTCTGCTTTTGCCGCCAGGGCCGATGCCCTGCCAGCTGCAGCAGTTTGCTCCTCGGGAGTCATGCCAGCCAACCTGCCCGCATCTGCTGCTGCCTGGCCAGCCAGAGCAGCTTGCTTCTCGGTGCCTTCGTTTTGGCTTCGAGCGACTGCCGCAGCAGCCTGTCCTGCAGCCGCGGCTTGGGCAGCATCTGAGCCGCGAGCTTTTTTGACGACTTCTGCTGCGGCCTGGCCCGCAAAAGAAGCCTGTTGCTCCAGGCTTTGGCCATCGCCACTTCCAACTTTGGCACTCTCGATGCCTGCTGCGGCAGCTTGCTCCTCCGTGCTCCCACCGCTGCTCGCCACGGCCGCCGCGGCCACGGCACCAGCGACTTCAAGTTGCTGCTGCAAAGTGTATTGCCGCTCCCTGGCGAAGTCCACAGCGGCCTTTGCCGCAGCTGCAGCCTGCTCGTCGACAGGCAAGCCTGTGGCTCTTGCCTCTGATGCTGCTTGGCTTCCAACGAGTTCAGGAGTCAAAACCGTAGTTGTGACGGTGGTAGTTGTCACGGTGGTTGTTGTTGAGGTGCTTGTCTTTGTCTCTGTGGTGGTCGGCGGCACGGTAGTCGTGGATTCCGTGGTTGATGCAGTTGTCGTTGTCGTCGATGCTTTGCTTGACGTGGTGCGTCTTGTCGTCGTGATGGGTAATGTTGCTGTCGTCTCGGGAGTTGTGCTTTTCGTGGTGGTGGTGGTTGTGGGAGGTGCCTTCGTAGTCTCTGGAGCTTCCGTTGTTGTCGGCTCAGGCTTGGGAGTTGTCTTCGGCAGTGTCGAAGTTGTTTCTGGAGGGCGTGGTGTGGTCGTTTCAGACTCCGTCGTTGAAGTGGTCGACCATCCGTCGACCTTCCTCCAGCTCGGCAGCCCATCCAGCGGCGGAGCGGCTTGGCGACCACCCATGGAACTGCACAGAAATGGGCCAACCATTACTCCCCGGTCTTGTGGGGCTTCGAAGCCCACCAGACTCACGAGCACGTTCCTTACTGGCATCATCTGGCCCTCCTACCAAAAAGCAATTTGAACAAACCTTTCCTTGACGGCCGTTTGATCAGACGTCTGCACTTCCAGCATCCAGCCACCGCCGCTGTGACATCTACACGCGCCATCCCGTCGACGTTCCACAAGCCAACAGAACTATCAGAACAGCAACAAGACATTGCCGACAAGCTGCCATGGACCCGAGTAAGCCTTTCCGAAGACTTTGAACGATGCCGGATCCCGCTCCTTCGCACAAGCATGTCGCGACTGGAGCTTGCATGCTCGCGATTCCTTTCCGAGTCGAGGAAAAAGAAATTCATTTCCTTTTTGCACTCTTGCCGAGTTTCCGGGGCCGCATTCGAGGTTACAAAGCCGGCGCTGCCGACGACTACCTGACCGAGGGTCAAGGACAGCCCTTGAACTCAAGCCCAGTGTTACGTGTCACCCTCACAGGTCCACGAAAGAAGTACAGTGCACCGATAGTCACGGAGAATCCAGTTGCCGGAAGGCTCCGGCCTTCCAAGAATCCTGAACTTCCTCACTGTTTCTGAGCCCCCATTCCAAGATCGCAAGACTGAGCGGTTCTTGACGGGATCAATTCAACCAAGCGGCCCCATACTGAACGCGCAGCTCTAACCTTCTTGCTGCATCTCGCAAGATCGATTCTGTAGCGATAGCCAGATATGGATGCGTGACTTGTGTACAAATATTTAGCCGGTTACAGGTGAATAAAGAAACAGGCGGAAAGGTACATAGACGGATACACTAGATAGCGGGGGTTGATAGATAGATAGGTAAATGGTAGATAGGTAGATAGATGGATAGATGGATAGATGGATAAATGGATAGATGGATAGATGGATAGATGGATAGATGGATAGATGGATAGATGGATAGATGGATGGATAGATAGATGGATAGATGGATGGACAGATAGATAGGTAGATTGCTAGATAGACTAGGTCGATTGATAGATTGATCTCTCGGCTAGAGCGAACGAGAGCGAGAGAGAGAGAGAGAGAAACAAAAAACAAACAAAAAGAAAAAAGATAGAGCGAGACATACAGACAGAAAGACAGACAGACAGACAGACAGACAGACAGACAGACAGACAGACAGACAGACAAACAGACAGGCAGACAGACAGACAAACCGACAGACAGACCGACAGACAGACTGACAGAC
>CAJNDV010000769.1:86113-97531 GCA_905221635.1 Symbiodinium sp. CCMP2456
AGGGAGGGAGGGAGGGAGGGGAGGTGGCAGGCAGATAGATAGATAGATAGATAGATAGATAGATATCTGGGTGGGTTGACGATGTGTGGCTCAGGGATTCGATTGCAGGGTGCTGGCTGAACGGGCTTCAACGTGCAATGTGCAGATTGCTTGATGCTGTGTTGAGAAAAAGAGAAACGGGCAATGGTTATCCAAAGGCTGCGCACTGTTGCTTATGAGGTCACGCACGAGAGCAGGCAAGGTAGATATTATGCTGGCTTTCTGCTTATCATTTTCGCGTGGTTAGACTCTCGCCTGGGACTACCAGTCCGGTCCTTACTTGCCATACTCACGGACCCTTGAAGATGCACAGAGCGTCTCAGACTTCGACAAGCGGCGAATAGCCCACGTGCAGCATCAATTTGGTTTGCAGGTCGCCGTCCAGAGCGTACTTGGGATCCCAGCTGCCGGTAATCGTCTGGTTCATGTCCTTAACGCATAATGCCATGGCTTGGCACAGGTCTCGACGTATTGAGACAAGGACGGCAAGGACGGTTCAAGCGACCGCCGAGAGCTACGGCCAGGGCGGTGTGGCTCGGGCATTAAGGACTCCAGGTCCAAGCCCAGCCACATCTACCAGCGTTGCGCTCAGAACAGCGGGTCCTGACAGGGGCCACTAGGTTTGACCAGCTGACCCGACACCAGTTCCTTCTTTAAAATGTCTGATACAGGACCCGCGGCTCCACACCCTCAATGCTGCAAGCAGCACAGACGTGCTCCTCCAGGAGACAAGTCGATCCGCTGGTTTTTCGGATCGAAGAGTGCGAACCTGTGGCTGTCTCCGCTGTGTGGCCGAAGGCGCTGTGGTGAGGCTTGAGGTGAGATGAAGGAGGTGGGAGCTGCACTGAGCAGGTTGCACGACGTTGCCTGGTTCCGATGTCTGCCCACTGTGAGCCCCACACTGCTAAGACCCAGGCTCAGCAAAATCGCCGGTGAAGCCCTGCTCGCGTGTGGCGAGGAGAGTGAACCTCAGACTCGAAAGCTTCGGAACCAACGAAAGCTTGAAAGGAGCTTAAGTAGGGGATAGGCTCAAAAACAGTGTGAGCCGTTACAACCTCCCTGTCCCTCTTGCTTGATCCTCATCACGATCCTCGCGATGATCTTGACTCACACGTCTCTTGCTTTCACAGTCAGACAACGATCACAATGCATAGCTGCCTTGGACGGAAACCTGGCGATATAGATCAGAGCAGATACGAGTACCCACCAGACCCCCGAGTCGGCAAATCTGCCCGGGCACCTGTAATAAGGAAACGTGGCATTGACCTCGCTCTCCGCCAGATCGTCACCGCTGACATCCCCAAACACGTCCTCTCCAAAAGCTCGTGATTGGTGGCGTGTCCCTTTCACGACGGTTGTGAAGCCGACAGCGCTGCCAGTAAGTTCGGTTAATTGGGCTTGCTCGGCCTCTCTAGCGGCCATCGGATCCAGGGCGGCCTAAATCGAGTTGGACAAGCGCTTGGGTTGGATGCTCAGTTTTGAAACCTGAGATGAGTGTATTCGCCTTGGAGTGTGCAGCTCCTTGTCTGGGAACCTAGTAACCTTCATCAGTCATCATCAGTCCTCCATGGACGCATCCTCTTCCTCATCACCTTGGTTGCTCAGCCGGAGGGGCTGGAACTCTCACACCCCAGCTTGGAGCTTCCGTCAAGGTCACACTGGTGGGCTGCGGCTTGGGAAGCCTGCACCCCGAAACTCGACCAAATTATATAATGGAACAGGGTGCTGTGGATTTCGACGTTGCCCAGGTCTTGGCCAGCATCCTCTAAGAGGTTGTCATTTGCCTGCTTCCGCGTAGCGCAAGCACGTGCAAGTCAGCAAGGACTAAAAACTAACGACGCTTCCACGACTCTCGCCGTCCTCCCCTCCCTTGTCACATGCGTAGCAGCAAGGCAATCACTCGCAGGCCGAAACTCCTAGATCAAATGCTTTCAAGCAAGGAGCCCTCTCAAATGCATGGGTAGGGCTGGGGAGTGACCCTCTGGGCTTCCACTAACAACGGGGCTTCCAACCAAGAAAGGACACACGAGTTGTACAGCGAAGCCCCAGCCCATGCCTCTCGTCGCATCATGCGAGAGTTTTCCTGAGAGTCAAGATTCCCGAAGACTCAGTGATGCACAGCAGCACGCGAAGAAGAAGAAGAAGAAGAAGAACCCTCGTAACCCACGAGAGCTACCAGTAGCGATCAAAAATCAGAAGTCAACTCGAAGACGAGTGCAAAAACCGAGTCGGTATGTCCTTGTGCATGTTTCCATGTGCATCAATGCTCGCGTGCAGGGACACCTGACCAAGAGCAGCGGAGGCGTTCATTGAACACAACATGTGCTGCAGAGATCTGACACAATCCAAAAGGACACAGTCGCCACGGAGAGCTCCTTTGCGGCCCCGCCTGGTGGTGCTCGGTAACAGCTTGTGCGATCCATACACAAGTGGCTGCAAGCAGCACTGGATTCCTCAGCGGGCGAGTCTTTGAGTAAAGAGGCCTGGAGCCAGCCAGGATGTGGCTGTGGCTACATCACGTACTTAAACTGCCATGCGATGAAACAACTGAGGTGTAGATTGAGGAACGTGACGATACGTGATGTTGTGAAGCAGGATGAAGTAGGCCATGAAAATATATTGACATAGTGTGCGCTCACAACGAACCATCCGGTTGCCACACCCCACTTCACCTTACCTTGAGGAGCGTCTCCAGAGAAGATGGTATTTGTCAGAAATCGAGACCGAGACCACCTCTCCCGTCACATCCCGCTGAGGCCGATGCATCGAGGATGTGTGAAGTTCACGGACATGAAAATGACATAATCGCTAAAACGCCCACAGCTTGAGCTGCGTGGCTGTGCGGATTGGAGGCAGTCGGAGTCCAAGCTTCGGGAATTGCTTCTGCATTCAGGTCTTCTGAGAACCAGGGTATTGGGCTCCTTTCTGTAGTAACGATCCTACTGCTTTGAGGTCCCTACTTAAGGTTGTTGCCGCCCGCGATGATGATGAAACATCCAGGTGACCCATCAACTGAGGAAGAGGGTGTGCAGCATCTGTTCCGTTCTGTTCCTGATGCCTCCTGAGAACTCTCCTGAGAAGTCAACACGCCTACTGCTACCCGAAGCCCGCAACCGAAAATGAGACTGCAAAACCTCGGCCCGAACCCGCGAAGCACTTCTGCAGAGGCAAAGGAAATCCCAGGCCCCCAGCCCAAAGACAGCAAACAGAAGAACGCCCCCGCTCTTTTTCGATCATGGCAGCGTCTTGTATTGACGACTGCGACCTTGTCTGCTGCTCTGACTGAGGGATGGACACTCATGGCTACTGCCATGCAACGCACCCCCAAATCCCAAACATCCCGACCGAAGCACCGACAGTCACCCGGAGTGATGACATGCACATCGTTCGCAGGATAACAAGGTATAGAATAGCTAGCAATTCACGTTCGACTAACGCCACGGGTAGGCATTGCTGCCAGGAGTCTTCTTGCAATCGTCATCTGAATCAGCTGGGGGCAGCCTCAGCAGCGTGATGGAGGCTTTCGCTGGACAAAGCAGAAGTCACACCTCGAGATTCGAAAGCACATCTTGCTGTTGCTGCTACTATCTTGGTGGCGCGAAGAGCCGTCGTCCTTCTTCCATGTTCTACTCGGACGGCTGCCTGAGGCCAAGTGAAGGCCCAATGCACAGCACCTGGGATCAAGAAACCTCCGCACAGAAACATCGAGAGCCCCTGCAGAGTTGGCGTTGCATCCCATACGGCCCCGGCATCCCCATGCGCAGCGGCGGGCGCCGCCCTTAGACGGATCAAGCTGACACTCGCTGCGAAACAGACACGGACATGAAGGTGGGTCGTTGCTGAAAGTTGGGCCTTGGGCTCATGGGCTGGACTCTGCTGTAGCATTTCAGCAGCCATAATGCTGGTAAGCTGTTTGTTACGTGTCTACGCTTCTCGTTGACTCTGTGTTCGCCATCATTCTTCCCCCTGTCCTCCCATGCAGCATGGAGATTTCAGCACTGAGGAATATGTATCTCCCTTAGATTGGCCTCTGGTTCTCAACGCGTTGAAAAGACCTTCACAGCTGCAGGCTCGAAAAGTTCGTTCTTCTCTGCTCCTTCTCACCTGCACCTCCCCCTTCCTCGTCACATCGACAAGAACAACGAGTGAGGCATGAGCTTGCTGAAGCGCTCCATTCGCTTGCGGCGCTTGCGCGTCTCCTCGTCGTCGGCCTCAGGAGTTTGGTGCCCTGTGGAGATGCGGGTGCTGCATTCCCTCAGACCGAACTCACCAGTGGCTTACCAGAAGCCTCCAACCCTGGCATCACTCCAGGGTCCCAGAAGGCGCAACTTTCGCGAAAACTTGGGATTCTTACAGGCTTGAACGACGGCGCAGCAGCTGCGACACCTCAAAGCGAGAGGCTCGAAGCGTTTCCCAACCAGAGCACACATGGTAAGCCCAAATTGCAGTCGCGGGTGTTCTCCCTATACCAGACTTCCACCAATGCTACCGCTGCTACTTTTGCCAGCGCTACTGCTGTAACCACCACGACGACCAGCACTGCTGGAGCTGCGGGCGTCTGTCTGCAGCTTAGAGGCTTCAGGTAGCAGGACACTTGAAACAACTGCATCGAGCGAGCTAGGAAAAGCATCACCAAACACCTTCGCTGAAAATCGATGGTGAGATGCAGGACGGCAAGATCCGTAAACCCTTGGGGCGGGGCAAGTCGCTAGTCGAGTTTCTGAGACAGAGGTCTCTTTGGTTGAAGAGGGAACTTAACATGATTTCAATTCAAGAGCAACCAGAAAGAGTGAGGTCCGAGTCTGGGCAAGGAATCTGCAAGCCCCGGCATCCCAGAATTCGGCACTGAACCCGACAACCCTGGAGCTGGCGCCCGACCTCCGGCAGTGTCCGGACGAGCCTGCCATTCCTGACGAGGCATAGAAGCTCTGGACACAGCCTTCTGCTTGGGGATGCTGGGCGGCTACCGCAACGCCCGGTAGGCAACACAGGATAGCACTAGATAATCAAGTATGTCGGCCAGTATGGCAGCAACTGTCGGTGCTTTTAGTCGCTCCAGCTCGAGCTCGTCTCCCACAGGCTTTCACTGCCACAGCTGAACTCAGAGCCTGGCCTGGCCCCGATCCCAGTCGTGGTCGCCTGAGGAAACGAAAGTGAAAAAGAGTGAAAAGCATGGCACAAAGCATGGCAGCAGCATGGCCAAGGCAGAGCTCTCTGCTCTTTTCTTCCCCCGTTCGGCCCTCCGCCCCCCCGGCGCGCCTCGTCCGCGCTTCCGTGGCGCCTCCGTGCTGTGCGGGCAGAGCGGTTGCGACGCTACTGGCGCGCGTAGGGCTGTGTTCCCGTGAAAAGAAGCGCGGTTGCGGGCCTCTCGGTCTCGGACATCCGGCCCGCCCCAATCGCCTGTGGCCAAGACCATGGCCAAGCTTGCGGCTGAAGGCAACGGTTCTTTGTAGGGCCGTGTAGGGTCACTTTGGGGCCGCTTCGCTCTCTCGAGGCCTCGGTCGTCGTGTCCCCAGGCGCCTCCTTAGAACAGCTTTGGAGCTTGATCTTCCTAAGACTGCAGACTGCGCCTCAAAGGATTCTGGAGTGCTGATGCCTCTGAGGCTGTTTCCTCGACAGTCTGCCACTTGTGAACCTAGAGCCCTAGAGCCTGGGTTTGGATACTTCCGACCGATGTAGGGAGAGGCCCGACCTCGCTCCTGCAGCAAGACATCAAGTCTAATGTCATCACTCCTGTATGAAGCTCGGCAAGGAGTGCTGCCCATCCTATGGTGCCCTGTCTCTGTTGACGCCACAGAACGCTGCTAATCAGTTTCCGCTTACGGGACCTCTGGGCCCTGAGTCTCAGGCGGTTGTTTCGTGCCTGTCGCTCCCTGTCAGTGGCATAGTTGAAGAGGTCCTCGGCTCAGCACGCTTCCCAGCTCCAAACGCCAGAAGCATCAACACAGACAGGCTCAAGGGCACCCTGGATGGCACACTCGGCATCAAAACTAGCTCTTAACTTCAAGCCAGCAGCATGTCTCCAGTCTCGATCTGCTGCACCTGTTGCTCACTTGCATGCGGCTGACTGGGAATCTGCTTCGAGGTTCTTTGCTAGCCAGAGCTCCTGCAAAGTTATACGGAAGAAGTGTGTTCCTTGCAGGCGCGCAAGAACACATGCACGCCAATAGGAAGAGGAGAACGAACAAAACAGAGAGAAAAAGTGACCTGCAAATCATCATCAGCCCCTGAACATGGTGCCAAAATGCAAAACTCTCCAACCTCGTCGGCGGCCCTCGCGGGGAGCACGGCCTGACCAGACGGATGAACGAGAGCTCTTGGGGTTAGTTGCCAGAAGTTGATGTATTTCATCAGGAAAGGGCATCCGTAGGGTGAGGGTGAGGATTGACGTCCAGTTAGCTTAGGGGACACAGGTTCCAAGGACTTCAATCCAACTGCTCATCCCCGCCTTCCACGAGGTCGCATAGCGACTTCTATCACAGCAACTCGCAATGCTACATCGCAGGTCCACAAGATCCTGCTATCTCAAGCTTCTGCTTCACTCGCACTCCATCCCACGTTGGAGCCGGGTTTGCACTGCACACAGCCACCGGAGTTCGAGGTTTAGGCTTAGGGTACTCAGGGTAGGATATTTCCAGAGACTTTGAGCTTCAAAGCCGCACATCCGACAGATGAGCCCCACTTGGCAGAGGGACACAGTAAATAGAACGGTACATATCTGGGACCAAGCTGTGAAACAAATAGAAGACATGCAAGACGTCACATAGTAGGCAGTGCTTGGGGACTTGCCCCCCCTTGCACAGATACACCTACAACAAAGCTAAGCTGGGAAGCCGGCCTGCAGCGCAGCCTCCCTAAAGCCGACAAACCTAGAACGGTACAGAATAGAACAGAATAGAATAGAACTCCTCTCTGGCAAGGTCTGCGGATGTTCCCCCCCAAGCTACGCGCTGAGCAGGGCCTTCGCGGTCGTCTCCTTAGACTAGATGCAGCCAAGCCAAAGCCTTCGCCCTTTTGGGGCCAAGCGCCGGGAACTTCTAGACAGGTGAACAACAAAGCAAAAGTTTCAAAAATGCTCAGTGGTACTACAACTTTACCAAGGTTACGACAAGGTTCGAAGCTAAGATGTATGCCAGGCACGCGAAGAACCACAACATATCCCTGCCAATTCGGCAACATCCCCTAAGGGACAAGCGTACATCTTCTCGGGCTTCGAGGTCATCTGCCTGGCCATCACATGTGCGGAGGTCCTGTTGGGGTGTTGCGCCCAATCAACACCGGGCCCTCCACCCATCCGAGGCACAAAACCGAGCAAGCTAAACCCCTGTAAACTAAAACAAGACCCTAACCCTAAACCGTTATAAAACCCCTAAAACGGTGCCTGAATTTGAACCCCCTGCACCCCGCACTACCACAGCGAGGACACAAGGCACCTTGGCATGTCGGCCCCAATTCTCGTCGCCTTTTGCGCGGTTGCCGCCTTGGGGGGGGCGAAGAGGAGTCTTAGTTCCTTCTGTTCTCTGGGGTGTTGGGTCTTATAGGGTTTAGGGTTTAGGGTCTCCGGCTGGAGGGCTTTTGAAAGCTTCAGATCTTGAAACCGACATCAACGAAAGAACGTCCCAAGTGCCAAGGCTCCACTCATCCTCACCCGACCCGAAGCCACTTAGACCAGCGGCTGGTTTTGGCTTGTTGTGCAAACCAGCTGTCCTCCCACCTCTCCTGCAAGTAGGGGGCGGCGAGGAAGTGAGAGGCGCAAGCTTCGAGAAGCTCAAGTGAGGTCCCAAGTCGAAACTGCCATCCATTTTTGAATTTAGGGCACCATTGGGTCCGGCGCAGCCTTTTTTCGCTCCCTGCAAGCCGGTCTCAGCATCCGCTCAGAATGCCTCGTCGGACTTCCTGCGGCCCCCCCCTACTTGCTTCCTATAGCGGGGTAGAGTGTAGAATGAGCCTAATTAGGAATGCTACTGCTCGGGGATAGTATTGCAAAGTACTTCGGCTTCTACATGGCCTCACTGGACACCCTGCGCAGGTTGACCTCCCAAAACTCGCGCAATGAGGGCATCTGAGCCCTTGAGTCCACACGACTTTGAAGTGGAGGTGTCCTACCTTTCTTCACCTATTCTGGCCTTTTTTAGTGCAACATTCCGGAATCAAGCCTGAAGCAGCTGAAGCTAAGCCAAATGTTGGTCCTCTTCTTCCACGAAGGCTGCTGCTGAGGCTCGGCAGGCCTCCAGGCCTGGATAGAGAACATGAGAAAGGTACGACGCTTGCAGACCAGATAGTCTGTAACCTACAGACATGGGATGACGAGACTGTCAGCTCTGTAGAAGATCAGGCATGGCTCTTGCTTGCTTGCTTGCTCGCTTGCTAGCTTGCTAAGCGTGTGGGAAGTTAGGCACTGGCATTGATCGCTCTCGCTCTCGCTCTCGCTCTCTCTCTCTCTCTCTCTCTCTCTCTCCAGATCCAACCTGGTAGGTCAGCGCTTCCTGCGCCTGGGACCTTGCTGGTGCAGCTATGCAAGGCATGGGATGGCACTGCTACAAGCAGCGCAGGGCAGCAATTAGGAAATGTGATGATGTCGCGCCCTTCGTGTACGCTCGAGATCTCGAGCGAAGACGGGCAAACCCCACAAGAGGCCCGCACAAACGAGCCGTCACGTGCTGCGGAAGAAGTCAACACCGAGCAGGTTGTAATGGGGAGAGAGTTCTATGCGAGGTGATAGGACGTTATGCAGTGGTGACAGACTCAGGCTCGCGCGTGGCGGCTTTCGGCTGCCAGGAACCCTGCTCAGGGTCCAGGGTCCAGGGAGTGTGTGGCAAGTTGCACTGCAGCGGCTCTTCCTTGAGACTTGAGAAATGTCCTGCATCTTGGTTGTTCTGTGTTCGTGTTCATATGACCTCCGGGCATAGCGTTGGCAAGGCGCCTTGCCCCAAGAACCACCACCACCACCACCACTGCCTTTCGACCTCGGTTAGTATGCGGTCGTGTCGGGCAAGCTATGCAAACGGACGGCTCTCAACACAACAGGGCAGAACCAGAAGACAAAGCTGTTTGGGAGCGTTGCTCTTGAGCATCCTAATCACAAGCATTAACACTCCTCTTGCACTTCAGCCGTTTCCCCTTCCTCAGGGTTCCCAGATGTTCGTTGCAAGGAGATCGTGCCTGGTGAGACCAGCTGCCTACACATTGTTTTAAAGGAGACGTCGTTAGAGCCGCCCTGCTCTCCGAGGCCCGAAGGAGGAACTCAGAAGATGCCTGAGGAACCACTCCAGAAGCCAGGATTTGCTGAATTACGAGGAAAATAGAAGGCAGCCCTAAGCAAGCATTCGGGACCCGGTGCCCCGCCATGAATCCACCCTGCCGAGGTCGCGGCTTCCCACCGCCCCACTGCTGCTGGAGCTGGTTCTGCTGAGGGGCAAGCCAGGCACCCTGCACCAGGGATGGCTCTCGGTGCTGGGCTTCGAGCTGCTGAACCTCCGGAGAAGCCCTCATATCCTGCGATGCACATGTCAAAAGATTCGACGGCTGCAAGGGCCTTCGCGCCCCCTTTGCCGCTGGCCACCTCTGCGTTGAAGCGGATGAGTTCCGTGCTGCCGAACATCCGAAATCGAACAAAGATCAGCAGGGATCGATCCAGTGACGATGAAACACCAGAAACAATCTTGGTGATCCACACCTTTTCACAACACACAATGTTGTGCTCTTCTTGTGTCACAGCACTGGTGCAGGGGGCAGGGGGTATTCGTTGCTTGAGGCAGTTACGACATGTGAGCAAGAACTAACACAATCCATGCAGCCACCCGCAGCGCTACTTATGCCACCACAGTTCTGCATGATTGCGCCTCTACTTCTTTCCACAGTTAACTCCTGGTCGCTATGCTTGAAGGCATCTTGTTGCCGGCCCACACGTCTGCAAACAGATGGTGCATCTGCAAGCTTTCACACGTAATGTCCATTGTCGCTGTTGCGATACTTGTAACGGGGTCACGGCGTTTCGATGGTGCTGCCACCGAAGATCATAGGCCTGAGCGCAACACCCATAAGACTTGCTCAACTCCCCGCAACACTCAGTTCTACAGCACAACTGAATGCCGGCCCTTCCGGCAAACCGAAGCCTTCGACGTCAAAGTCTTCAAATGCTGAACCCCACCTCCCTACACCAAGACATCAGGACATCTTCGAGTATCGCCTGTGGCTTGTTGTCCTTGTTGAGTGCCACTGCAAAACTCACCTGGCCAGCTGCACAAAGAAAGTCGGAGGTGAGAGTTTGAAGCCTGCAGCGTTTGTAGCATGCCGGAGTCACAGAAAGGATCCAAGGCCTTCGGGTTAAAGAAGTCTTCAAACTTCGGGTATTGATCCGTGATTATCTGTGTGCTGCTAGGCAACCTCCTCTGACTGTCTAAAACAAAGCAGGCCAGAACGTGCCTGGTCGCCGACATTAAACGAGCCCATCTGCTGGCCAACTAGGAACACGTCGTTGCCAAAGACCTGGGTTTCCGAGATCCTTGAATCGTCGGCCAAGTGCTAAGCCCTTCTTACAACGACGATGCACAGACATGCACGAACTACTCGTCCAAATGTAGCTGTATGAAGATACCCAGCCTTTGTGTGTATATGCACACACGAATTCGCTGCAGAAGCCATGCTACATTGTAGAGCTCCTCGCAGGCGATGAAGCCAAAGCCCTGCACCGTGCAAACTCGGACTGGGAAGCGTTCAGCCAGCAGGGACTCAAAGGTCTTCAGGTCGTGCGGTATGGTACGGCTTAAGATTTGTTTTGCTTTGGGGTTCAGTACTGCACAACCAAAAAAGCCAATACGATCGCCATGTCTACCCGGAGGAGTCCTGTTCTACCAATGCCCTGGAGGTAGTGGGAGCCTGCAGCTCTCGTTGAAAATCGCTTGGTCCACATCCCTGCAGCTGCTGATCAACTTGGCGGCCTTCAACTTGCCGCCAGCCTCTAGCCTCAGCCTTCGACGAGGAATGCCGAACAGCTGAAACCTGAACCTACACATCCCCTTAAACCATTGAGCCTCTCGAACCCTAAGGCTTGGGTTTCCTTCTCCGCGTTGAAGGACTTGATGAAACCATCAGAGCGCCTTTCCACCAGGGCCTGCACAAGGGCACAAGGGCTCTGCGGGAGGTCAAAAGTGAAAAAGCTTGTTGCTGGAAGTTCATGGCTTTGAGCTTCAGGTTGGGCTTAGACCATAAACCCGGAATCCTAGCGCCCTCCAACCCGAAGCCCTAAACCCCTCGAAGGCCCTCCTTGATGGGCGGATATGTCAGGTCTGGCACGGAGAAGGAAACCACTGACGGCGCCAGCTCTGGCCTGACACCGCCCGAGTTCAAGAAACTGAAAACTGGGGGGGGGGGGGGGGG
>CAJNDV010000771.1:0-16532 GCA_905221635.1 Symbiodinium sp. CCMP2456
ACTGTATCTTAGACAAGCGTACAATAAGAAAGGTGATGCATGCATCACCTTTCCTATTGTACGCTTGTCTAAGATACAGTGCTTTACATGTCATCAAATTTACTATTAATGAATCTCCAAAAAATACCTTTAACGGACAATACAGAAAACACCGCAAAACCTTGTGTGTGGAAAAACAGGGCCCCCATAGTGTACCTTTCTGTGAAGCAAATCCTACTTCCTTCAAGACTTCTTGGATGGGACACTACAGTAAAGCCTGTCCACTCATCGGACATTGAAGAAACTCTGCTTTCTCATAAAATTTACATGGTGGAATACTACAGCAAATCCTGCCTGTTCATAAGATCCATAGGTGGGATACTGAAGCAGAACTTGTTTTCTGACAAGATTTATTGCGTGGGACACTAAGGCTAATCCCGTCTGCTCATAAGACCTACGGGTGGGACACTAAAAAATCCTGCTTCTTTGAAAGACTTTTAGAGCTGGCCATTGAAGCTAATCCTGTCTGCACATGGGACCTATGGGTGGGACACTAATGCAACTCCTTCTTCCTTATATGACTTGTTGGCTGGGACACTACAGCAAATCTTATCTGCTCATAAGACCTACAGGTGGGACACTGAAGCGAGTCCTGCCCCCTTATAAGACTCATTGTGTGGCCTATTTAAATAAATCCTGTCTGCTCATAAGACCTACGGTTGGAACGCTACAGCGAATCCTGCATTCTTATAAGACTTATTGGTTGGGACACGAGGGCAAATCCTGTCTGCTCATAAGACTTACAGGCGGGACACTAAAGGAAAATCTGCTTCCAAAAATAATTTTTTGGGTGGGACATTAAAGCACATCTTGCTTTCTTATAAAGCTTATTGGGTGGGTCACTATAGCAAAACCTGCTACAACAAAAGTTCTATTGGGTGGGATACCAAAGCAAAGCCGGATGGCTTATAAGACTTGATGGGTGGGACGATAAGCCAAATCCGGTGGGATACTAAAGCAAAATTTCTCCTTATAAGACCCTTCGGGTGGGACACTAAAGAGATCCCTGTCTGCTCATACGACCTATGAGTGCGGTATTAAAAGAGACCCTACTTCCTTATAAGATTTTTTGGATGGGATACTACAGCGAATCCTGGCTATTCATAAGGCGTACGGGTGGGATACTAAAGCAAACCTTGCTTTCTTATAAGACCTATAGGGAGGGATACTAAAGCAACTCCTGTCTGCTCATAAGACCTACGGGTGGGATTCTCAAGCAATTCCGGCTTCCTGCTCAGAGTTATTCGATGGACACTAAAGTAAAATTTGTTTGCTTATAAGACCTATAGCTGGGATATTGAAGCAAATCCTGCTTCGTTGAGCGACTCATTGGGTGGGATATTCATGCAAATCCTGCTTCCTTAGAAGACTTATTGGGTAAGATACTAAAGCACATCCTACTTCCTTCTACGTTTTATTGGGTGGGACATTAAAATAGATCCTGCGTGCTCACATGACCAACTTGTAGGACACTAAAGCATATCCTGTTTTCTGATGGGACTCGCTGATGGGGACACTAAAGCATGTCTTGTTCGCTTCCTTATGAGACCTATGGGTGGGATACGACAACAAATCCTGCTTCCACAACACCAAATCCTGTCAGAAGACCTACGGGTGGAACATTAGAGCAAATCCTGATATACCAGGAATCTTATCGGATTTCTTGCTTCCATATAAGATATATTGGGAAGGATATTGAAGCGAATCCTATTTGCTCATAAGACCTATGGATGGGATACTATAGCATATCCTGCTTCCTGATGAGACTTGCTGATGAAGCCACTAAAGCAAATCCTATCTACTCATAAGACCTAAGGATGGTATACTAAACAGAAAAATCTTTTCCTTAAAAGAATTATTGGGTGAGATACTAAATCAAATCCTGTCTGTTTCTTTTTAAGACCTATGCGATACGACAGCAAAGCCTGCTTTCACAAACCATGTCATGAGACTTACGGGTGGGACACTAAAGCAAATCCTGCTACCTTCTAGTACTCATTGGGTGGGAAACTAAAGCTGTTTGCCTTGCATCGGGTTCGTGAGGAGGTTCTGCGTAACTTCATATAAGACTTGTTAGGCGGGTCACTGAAACTAATCCTGTCTGCTCGTGAAACCTGATGGTGGGACACTAAAGCGAATCCTGCTTCCTTATACGACTTATTGGGTAGCATACTGAAGCGAAGCTGTCTGCTCATGAGACCTAAGCGTGGGACACTGAAGCAAATCTTATAACCCTGCTCCCTTATAGGACTTATTGGACGGGAAATTAAAGCCAACCCCGCTTCCTCATATGACTTATTGGATCGGACACTAAAGCAAATCCTGCCTCCTTAGGAGTCTTACGGGGTGGGATATTGAAATAAATCCTATCTGGTCACAGTGCTAAAGGGTGGGATATTAAATCAAATATTGATTCCTTATAAGACTTATTGGTTGGGATACTAAAGCAGATCCTTCTTCCTTATAAGATATATTTCGTGGGACCCGAAGGCAAATCCTGTCTGCTCATAAGTATAAGACCTACGGCTGGGACACTGAAGCAAATCCTATTGCGTTACAAGACTTTTTGGGTGGGACACTAAAGCAAATCCTGCCTGCTCATGAGACCTACGGGTGGGACACTAAGGCAAATCCTACTTTCTTAAAGGACGTGAATTGTTGAGTGGGGCAGTAAAGCAATTCCTATCTAATATAACGCAAATCCTGTTCGCTCAAAAGACCTACGGGTGGGATACTACAGCGGATCCTGCTTCTTAAAAGATTTTCTGGGTGGCACACTAAAGCAAATCCTGTCTGCTCATATGACCTATGGGTGGGACACTAAATCACATACTGCATTGCTACACCCTTATCAGACTTATTGGGTGGGACACTAAAACAAATCCTGCTTTCTTACCAGACATATTTGCTGGCACACTAATGCAAATCCTGTATTCCGGCTCTATTATCAGACTTATTGCGTGGGACACTAAAGCAAGTCCTGCTTCCTGATAAGACTTATCTGGCTGGATATTACAGCAAATGCAGCTTCGTTCTACCCCTGCTTCTGAACAAGACTTTTTGGGAAGGATATTAAAGCAAATCCTATCTGCTCATAAGACCTATGGATGGGACACTACAGCCAATCCTGTCTCCTGATAAGACTTGCTGCAGGGACACTAAAACAAATCCTATCTGTTCATAAGAAGTACGGGAGGGATATTAAGGCAAATCCTGGTAGATCATGGGTCTTATTGGACGGGCCATAAAAGCAAATCCTGTCTATTATATAGGCTGGATACTAAAGCAAATCCCGCGTACTTATAAGACTGAGCGGGTGGGGCACGCAAGCAAATCCTGTCTGCTCACAAGACCTACGGCTGGGACACTGAAGCAAAACCTGTTTTCTTATAAGATTTTTTGGGTGGGACACTAAATCAAATCCTGCCTACTCATGAGACCTACGGCTGGGACATTAACGCGAATCCTGCTGCCTCATAAGACTTATTGGGTGTTACACTGAAGCAAACCCAATCTGCTCATGAGACGCTGGGGAGGAATACTAAAACAAGTCATGCTTCCTTACCAGACTTGTTGGGTGGGACGCTAAAGCACATCCTGTCTGCTCATATGACCTACGGGTGGGATACTCAAGCAGTTCCGATCTACTCGTACGCCCTACGGGTGGGAATACTAATGCACATCCTGCTTCCAAAATACCACCTATTGCATAGGATACTGAAATAAACCCTGCATGCTTATATATTCTACGGTTGATATACTAAAGCAAACCCTGTCTGCTCATAAGACATACGTGTGGAAAAATACAGAAGTCCTGCTTCCTTTTAAGACTCATTGGGTGGGATACTAAAGCCAATCCTATTTGTTTATAAGACTTTTTGGGTGGGGCGCTAGAGCAAGTCCTGTTTAATTTTAAGACCTATGGGTGGGACACTAAAACTAATCCTGCTTCCTAATTAGACTTATTGGGTGGCATACTACAACGAATCCTGTCTGCTCATAAGACCTACGGGTGGGACTTACAACCAAATCCTGCTTCCTTATTAGACTCATCAGGTGTGACACTGAAACGAATCCCGTCTGCTCATAAGACTTGCGGGTGGATTATTATGGCAAACCCTGCTTGCCTATGCGCTTTATTGAGTGCGACACTGGAGCAAATCCTGCTTCCTTATATTGGGTTTGATACGAAAGCAAATCCTCTTCGATCGTAAGATCTATGGGTGGGACACTCACACACAACCTGCTTCCTTAGATGATTTTTGAGATTGGATACTCCAGACAAACCTGCTTGATCATCAGACTTACTGGACGGCACACTGAAACAGACCCTGCCTGCTCATAAGACCTACTGGTGGGACACTAAAGCAAACCCTGCTTCCTCTTGGGCGGGATACTAAAGCAAGTCCTGCCTGCTCATGAGACCTACGGGTGGGCCACTAAGGCGAATCCTGCTTTCTTATGCGACTTATTAAGAGGGATACTAAACCTCCTGCCTGCTCGTAACACCTACTGGTGGGACACTGATGCGAAACCTGTTTACTTATAAGACTTATTGGATGGGACTCTAGATTCAATCTTGTTCATTCATAGGACATACGGGTGGGATTTTAGGGAGAATCCAGCTTCCTCGTACGACTTGTTGGGTTGGGTACTAAAGTAAATCCTGTCTGCTCATAAAGCCTACGGCTGGGACACCTGCTTTCGACTAAGACTTATTCGGCGGGGCACTGAAGCAAATCCTGTCTGCTGGTGAAACCTACGGGTGGAGCAACAAATCACATCCTGCTTCAATATAATACCTATTGGGTGGGATACTAAAGCAAATCCTGCTTTCTTACCAGACTTATTTGGTGGCACACCAATGCAAATCCCGTAATCCTGCTCTGTTATCAGACTTATTGCGTAGGTCACTAAAGTAAGTCCTGTTTCCTCATAAGACTTATCTGGCTGGATACTACAGCAAATGCAGCTTCCTTCTACCCTGCTTCCGGAAAAGACTTTTTGGGGGGACACTAAAGCAAATCCTGTCTACTCATAAGACCTATGGATGGGACACTACAGCCAACCAAGCCTCCTGATAAGACTTGCTGCAGGGACACTAAAACAACTCCTGTCTGCTCTTAAGACGTACGGGAGGGACATTAAGGCAAATCCTGATACATCATACATCTTACTGGGTGGGACACACAAGCAAATCCTGTCTTTTATAAGACCTACAGGCGGGATACTAAAGCAAATCCCACGTACTTATAAGACTTAGCGGGTGGGGCACGCAAGCAAATCCTGTCTGCTCACAAGACCTACAGCTGGGACACTGAAGCAAAACCTATTTTCTTATAAGATTTTTTGGGTGGGACACTAAAGCAAATCCTGCCTACTCATGAGACCTACGGCTGGGACATTAACACGAATCCTGCTTCCTCATAAGACTTATGTTGGGTGTTACACTGAAGCAAACCCAATCTGCTCATGAGACGCTGGGGAGGAATACTAAAACAAGTCATGTTTCCTTACCAGACTTGTTGGGTGGGACGCTAAAGCAAATCCTGTCTGCTCATATGACCTACGGGTGGGATACTCAAGCAGTTCCGATCTACTCGTACGACCTACGGAGGGGAATACTAATGCACATCCTGCTTCCAAAATACCACCGATTGCATAGGACACTGAAATAAACCCTGCATGCTTATATATTCTACGGTTGATATACTAAAGCAAACCCTGTCTGCTCATAAGACATACGTGTGGAAAAATACAGAAGTCCTGCTTCCTTGTAAGACTCATTGGGTGGGATACTAAAGCCAATCCTATTTGCTTATAAGACTTTTTGGGTGGGGCGCTAGAGAAACTCCTGTTTAATCTTAAGACCTATGGGTGGGACACTAAAGCTAATCCTGCTTCCTAATTAGACTTATTGGGTGGCATACTACAACGAATCCTGTCTGTTTATAAGACCTATGGGTGGGACTTATAACCAAATCTTGCTTCCTTATGAGACTTATCAGGTGTGATACTGAAACGAATCCTGTCTGCTCATAAGACTTGCGGGTGGATTATTACGGCAAACCCTGCTTGCCTATGCGCTTCATTGAGTGCGACACTGGAGCAAATCCTGCTTCCTTATAGTGGATTTGATACGAAAGCAAATCCTCTTCGATCGTAAGATCTATGGGTGGGACACTCACATACAACCTGCTTCCTTAGATGGTTTTTGAGCTTGGATACTCCAGACAAACCTGCTTGATCATCAGACTTATTGGACGACATACTGAAACAGACCCTGCCTGCTCATAAGACCTACGGGAGGGACACTAAAGCAAACCCTGCTTCCTCTTGGGCGGGATACTAAAGCAAGTCCTGCCTGCTCATGAGACCTACGGGTGGGCCACTAAGGCGAATCCTGCTTTCTTATGCGACTTATTAAGAGGGATACTAAACCTCCTGCCTGCTCATAACACCTGCTGGTGGGACACTGATGCGAAACCTGGTTACTTATAAGACTTGTTGGATGGGATTCTAGATTCAATCTTTCTCAATCATAGGACATATGGATGGGATTTCAGGGAGAATCCAGCTTCCTCATACGACTTGTTGGGTTGGGCACTAAAGCAAATCCTGCGTGCTCATAAGACCTATGGATGCGATAGTAAAACAAACCCTGCCTCCTGATAAGACTTGTTGATGGGGACACTAAAGCAAATCCTAACTTCTCATAAGACCTACAGGGTTGAACTTACAGCAAATCCTGATACATCATAAGTCTTATGAGATAGGACACCGAAAGATATCCTGCCTCTTTCTAAGACATACTGGGTGAAACGCTAATGCAACTCCAATCTGCTCAAAAGACCTCCAGGTGGGACACTAGAGCAAATCCTTCTTTCTTATCAGACTCATTGGGTGTTACACTGAAGCAAATCCTGACTGCTCATGAGACTTACAGGTGAGACACTAATTCTTGCTTCCTTACAAGACTTATGGTGGGATACTATAGCAAATGCTGCTTCCGTATCAGACTTAGTGAGACTTGATAAGTGGGACCCTGAAGCAAATTCGCATCTATGCAAGACTGTTTGGGTGGGACACTGAAGCAATTCCTGTAATCCTGCTCCCTTGTGAGATTTATTAGGTGGGACACTAAAGCAAATCCTGCTTCATTACTAGACTTAATTGGTGGGACACTGACCAAAATCATGCAATCCGACTCCCTCATCGGAGTTATTGGGTGGGACACTAAAGCAAATCCTATCTGCTCATAAGACCTGCGGGTGGGACACTAATCCAAACCCTGTTTTTGTAAGACTTATTGGGCGGGAGACTAAAGCAAAGCCTGTGTGCTCATGAGACAAGCGGCTGGAACAGCAAAGGCAAACCTGCTTCTTTATGAGACTTCTTATGCGAGACACTAGAGTGAATCCTGCCTGCTAATACGACCGACGGGTGGGATACTAAAGCAATTCCTATCTACTCATAAGTACGGGTTGGGATACTAAAGCGAGTCGTCTCTGTTCGTGAGACCTACGGCTGAGATACTGAAGCATATCTTGCTTTCTTATATATATTTTGGGGTGGGACACTAAAGTAAATCCTGTCTGCTCAGGAAACCTTTAAGATGAGATACGAAAACGAATCCTCCCTGCTCATAAGACCTACGGAAGGGATACTATAGCACATCCTGCTTCCTTCTAAGACGTTACGGGGGATATTGAAGCAAATCCTGTAATTTTTGAGACCTACGTGTGGGACAGTAAAGCAAATCCGACTTCCCTGAAAGACTTATTATGCGAGACACTAAAGCAAATCCTGCCTATTCATACGACCTATGAGTGGGACACTAAAGCAAACCCTACTTTCTTAAGGTATAAAACTAGGGCAAGTGCCGTCTGCTCACGAGACCTTCGGGTGAGACACTCAAGAAAATCCTGCTTTCTCATAAAAATTTATGTTGGTGAATTTCGAGGCAAATCTTGCCTGCTCATTCGATCTACGGGTGGGACATTAGAGCAAACCCTGCTTTCCCATAATCCTCATGTGGTAGAGCACTGAAACACATCCTGCCTGCCCCATGAGACCTATGAGCGGGACACGAAAGCAAGTCCTACTTCCTTATACGACTTATTGGGTTGGATATTAAGGCAAATCCTGTCTGCTCAAAAGACCTATGGGCGGGACACTTCAACCAACCCTGCTGCCTCTTAAGACTTATTGCGTGGGACGGTGGGATTCTAAAGCAAGTCTTGTCTACTCATAAGACCTACCGGTGGGATACTAAAGCACGTCCTACTTCCTTATGAATTTTTGCTGGGAATGAAATTAAAATAATTCCTGTCTTCTCGGAAGATCTACGGGTGGGACACTAAAGCAAATCCTGCCTCCTTATTCGACTAATTGGGTGGAATACTACAGCAAGGCCTGTCCACATATGAGACTTACGGGTGGGCTACTAATATAAATCCTGCTTGCTCTCACATTATTGGGCGGGATACTAAAGCAAATCCCGTCCGCTCCCAGGACCTACGGGTGGGACTCTAAAGCAAATCCTGTATCCACATACGACTTGATGGGTGAAAAAATCAAATCCTATCTGCTCGTACGACCTAAGGCTGGGACATTCAAGCAAATCCTCCTTACGGAAACAACTTTCTGGGCGGGACACTACAGCCAAGACCGTTGTTTATTAGATATATTGGGTGGGATACTGCAGCAAATCCTATCTGCTCATAAGACCTGCGGGAGAAATAGTGAAGCAAAGATAATTGATTCGGTGGGATATTAGAGCAAACCCTGTCTGTGCATGAGTTCTACGAATATAATACTAATGCAAATCCTGTCGACTCATAAGATCTATGGGAGGGATATTAAAACATGTCCTGTCTGTTCATAATCTACTAGCACCTTAAATCGAATCCTGCATTCTTGTTTCACTTATTGAGTGGGATATTCAAGCAAATCCTATTTGCTCATAAAACGTGCAGGCGGGGAATTAAAATAAATACTGCTTCCTTATAAAATATATTGTGCGGGACACTCAATCAAATCCTGCCTGGTTTCATAAGACCTGCCCATAGGACGCTAAAGCGAATCCTGCTTTCTGATGAGATTTGCTGACGGGGAAACTAAAGCAAATCCTGTCTGCTTCATTATAAGACTTGCGGGGGGGACACGACAACAAATCCTGCTGAGACAAAAACCTGAATGCTATTATAAGACCTATGGGTGAGATATTAGAACGAATCCTAATATATAATAAATCTTATTGCACGAGACTTCTTTCTTTCTTAGAAGACTTACTGGGATAGACACTGAAGCGAATCCTGCCTGCTCAAAAGACCTACGGGTGGGATATAGAAACCCCTGCATCCTAATGAGATATGCTGATAGGGATATTTCAGCAAATCCTACCTGCTCACAAGACCCATGGGTGGGACATTATAAAGAAAGATCCTGTTTCCTTATACGTTTTATTCGGAGGGATATTACAGCAAATTTTGGCTATATCCTTATAAGACCTTCGACTGGGATAACGCAGTGAATCCTGCTTCTATAAAACAAATCCCTGTCACAAGACCTACGGGTCCTACCTTATAAGATAAATTGGATGCGACCTACGGATGGGGACACTAAAATAAATCCTGTCAGCTCATAAGATTTACGGGTGGGATACTAAAGCGAATCCTAATTCTTAAAAGACTTTTTGTGTGGGACACTAAAGCAAATCCTGTCTTCTCATAAGATCTGCAGGTGGGAGACTAAAGTGATTATTATTTCCTTATAATATGTCTTGGGTGGGATGCTAGAACAAATCTTAGTTGGTCATAAGACTTATAGCTATCTACTCATAAGACCGGGTGGGATACCAGAGCAGCTCCTGCTTCGTTATACGATTTATTTGGTCGGACAGTAAAGCAAATACTGTCTAATTATGAGACCTACGGATGGGATATTCGAGTAAGTCCTGCTTCCTTATAAGACTTAATAAGAGGGATATTAAAGCAAATCCTGCTTTCTAATGAGAACTATTGTTTGCGACAGTAAAGCAAATCCTGGGTGCTCAAAAGACCTGCAAGTAGTATACCAAAACAATCCCTATTTTCTTATAGGACTTATTGGGAGGGGTATTAAAACAAAGTCTGATTCACACTAAAGCAAGTCCTGCCTCCTGATTCAATTTATTGGCTGGCATATTAAAATGAATCTGTCTGCTTATGAGACCTATGGTTGGGACTAGCACGAATCCTGCATTATTCTTAGGCTTATTGGGTGGGACACTAAAATAAATCCTGTCTATTCATAAGACCTACGGGTGGGATATTGAGGAAAATCCTACTTGCTCAAAAGACCTATGAGTGGCTTACTAAAGCAAATTCTGCTTCCCTGCGAGTCGTAATGGGTGGACCACTATAACAAATCATATCTGCTCATAAGATTTACAGATGGGTCACTGAAGCACATCCTGCTTCCTTATAGGATATAATCTTTGAGATGGAATATTAGAATAAATCCTGTCAGCTCTTAAGATGTACGGGAGGGATATTGACATAAATCCTGATTCATTATATATCTTACTGGGTAGGACATACAAGCAAATCCGCTCTCCTATGAAAATTCCATAGAGATTTATTGGGCGGGATATTGTAGCAAATCCTGCTTCGAAATACGACTTTTTGGTTGGGATAAGACTACCCGTATGCTCATAAGACCTATAGGGAGGATACTAAAGTGCTCCGTGCTTCCTTGAAAAACTTATTGGGAGGGAGCCTGAAATAAATAGCTCTTCCTTAGAAGACTTTTCAGGCGGGACACTAAAGCGAATCCTGTCTGTTCAAAAATCCTTTGAATGGCATACTAAAGAATAATCCTGTCTGTTCAAACTACGGATGGGACCCTAAGCAGATCTTACATGGGACACTCAAGCAAATCCTGCTTCCTTATAAGACTTATTGGGGGGGACGCTAAAGCAAATCCTTTCTACTCATAATCCCAGGGGTGGCACTACAGGAAATCCTCTATCCTAATAGAAGAAAGCAAATCCTGCCTGCTCATAAGACCTACGGGTGGGACACTGAGACAATTCCTGCTCCCTTTCGAGACTTATTGGGTGGGACTCCAAAGCAAATCCTGTCTACTCATATGACCGGGGAAATATTAAAGCAAATCCTGTAATCCTACTCCCTTAAAAGACTTATTGGGTGGGGCACTAAAGGAAATCCTATTTCTTGATAAGACATTTTGGGGCATTATAATAAATCCTGCTTCCTTATAAGATTTTGCGGGACTTGATGGGGGCTCTACTTAAAGCAAACTCTATTTCGAGATACTGGCTGCTCATAAAACCTTCTTGTAGGATACTAAAGCAAATCCTGCTTCCTGAAAGGACTTGCTAGATGAGATCCCAAAGCGAACCCTGCCTGCTTCCTTCAAAAATATACGGGAGTGAAACGACAGCAAATCTTATTTTCGCATATCCGAATCTAGTCATAAGATCTATGGGTGAGACTCTTTTATAATCTTGCTCCCTTGAGAGATTTCTTGGGTAGGTTACCATAGAAAAGCCTGGAAATATAAGACTTCTTGGACGGGACACTACAGCGGATTTTGCTTGCTCATATCACCTACGGGTGGGACACTAAAGTGAAACCTGTTTCCTAAAAAATTCATGGGTGGGCCGTTAGAGTAAATCCTATTTCATTATAAGGTCTTTGGTGGGGATATTAAAGTCAATCCTGTATATTTACTAGACTTATTGGATAGCACACTAAAGCAGTTCCTAGCTGCTCATAAGACCTACTTGTAGGACACTAAAGCAAATCCTGCTTGCTTGTAAGACTTATTGGGTGGGACACCAAAGTATATCCTGCTTTTCTCTTATAAGACCTATGGATGGGATATCAAAGCAATTCCTGTCAGCTCATAATACCAATAGGCAACATACTAAGGCAAATCCTGCTTCCTTGTAAGACTTGCTGGGATGGGGCACTAAAACAAATTCTGTCTGCTTCCTGAGAAGACTTACGGGTGGGATACGACGATAAATCTTGTCTGCTCACAAGACTTATCGACGAAATACTAAAGCAAATCCTGCTGACGTCTCGGATTCAATGGGTGGGATACTGACACGAATCCTGTCTGGAGATGATATCTAAATATGAGAACTAAAATAAATCCTATTTCTTGATGAGATCTGCTGCTAGGTATACTATAAAGCAAATCCTGCCTAATAGATCTTATTTCCATAATCCCTAATATTGGCATAAGACCCGCGGATGGGATACTGAAGAAAATCCTGCTTCCTTCTAAGGTTTATTGGATGGGATATTAAAGTAATTCTTGATTAGGAGACCTATGGAAGGAATATTAAAGCAAACCGTAGTTCCTTGAGAGATTTATTGGGACGGTCCCTAAAATAAGTATTTCTTCCTTATCAGACTTCTTGGATAATTAAGGCAAGTCTAGTCTGCTCAGAAAATTTATAATTGGCAAAGCAAATCCTTCTTTTTTATAAAAGAAATTAGGTGGGATATTAAAGCAAATCTTGCTTCCTTATAAAATAAGGGGTCCGGGAGGGCTCCCGGGGAGGCCCATAGGATACTTAAGCGAATCCTATTTCTCATAAGACCTATGGATGGGGCACTGATAAAAATCTTATTTAATATAAGACTCAATAGATGAGGCATTAATATAAATCTTCTTTGCTCATAAGACCTCAAGCTAGGAAACCACGAAAAAAAGATCATTTCCTTATAAGACCTACGGATGGGATATTAAAATAAATCCTATCTAAAATAAATCCTATCTATTCATGAAATTTATGAATGAGATATTAAGATAGATCCTGTCTCCTGATACGACTTTATAGATGGGATATTAAAGCAAATCTTTCTTATATATTTCTTCAAAAGATCTATAGATGGGATACCGATCCAAATCCTGCCTTAATATATGACGCATTCTTTTGAAAGGATTTTAAAATAAATCCTGAAATCCTATTTACTCATAAGTCCTATGGGTGGGATATTTAAGTAAATCCTATCTGCTCAAAAAAACTATCTTATAATATAAAGACATATCCTGTCTCCTTATAACTTATTCGATACGACGCTCAAGTAAATACTGCCTTCTGATAGGATCTATTCGATAGGATATTATAGTAAATCCTGTCTATGCATAAGCCCTTCATATAGATTATCAAAGCAAGTCCTGCTTCCTTATAAGATTTATCGACTGGACCACAGAAGTCAGTCCGGAGTATGCATAAGACCTACGGGTGGGATACTAATACAAATCCTGCCTCGTTATACGACTTATTGTATTAGATATGAAAATTAATCCAGTCTGCTCATCAAATCTAGATCAATGGGAGGGATATTAAAGCAAATCCTTCTTTTTTTATAAGATTTATTGGATCCGATCCTAAAGCAAATCCTATCTATTCATAAGACCTATGGGTGGGATACCGAAGCAAATCCGATTTCTTTATGAGATTTATTGGATGGGACTCTATAATAATCCTATCTATTCATATGACTTATAGGCGGGATTTTAAAGCAAGTGCAATATTTTATAGGCTTCTTGAAAAGGATAATAAAGCAAATCATATTTCTTTATTTAATTTATTTTATTTCTGAATAAAATAATCTATCTAATTATAAGATCTATAGATGGGATAAATCCTATTTTCTGATATTTTAGTAAATCCTGCTTATTTATATGATCTAGCAGAGGGACGCTAAAGCAAATCTTATTTTCTGACAAGATTTATTGGGTGGGATATTGAAGCAAATTTTATCTACTGATAAGTCCTCTGGATGAGATATTATAACAAATCTTGCTAGAGCATAAGTACCAGATGGGATAATAAAAATCAAGTCCAGTCTGCTCGAAAAATTTACAGGCGGGGCACGAAAGTATATCCTATTTTCTTATAAGACTTATTGAGTGGGAAATTGAAGTCAATCTTGTCTGCTCATAAGTCCGATAGGAGAAATACTAGAATAAATCATGAATCCTTCTAAGATTTATTATATGGGATACTAAAGCAGATCCTACTTGATCATAAATTTTATTAGATGGGATATTGAAGCAAATATTGCTTCCTTGAAAAACTTATTGGATGGTAAATTAAAGCAGCTTTCCACTACTCGGAAGGCCTATGAATGCGAAATTAAAATATTCCCTATTTCCTTATAAAATTTTTTGGAGGAGATATTATAGCAAATCCTATCTGCTCATGAGATCTATAGATGAGATATTAAAGCAAACCCTATGACGAAAATATTTTTATTGGATAAATTGAGATTGACCCGATAAATTCTTTAGGAATCCAAAATGGAGACCGTAATAGAACCTCTTCAAGAATCCGAAGAGAAGCCCTTTTTAGGAGTCCGAAAACGAGTCTTTGAAGGCCAAAGGAACCTCTAGAGGAGCCCTCAAAAAAGGCTTTTCAAGACTTCAAAAAGAAGCCCATAAAATAGTCATTTAAGAAGTCCTTGGGCGAATTCCCAAAGGAGCAAAGAGGAGCCTATAAAGAAATCTCTTCCCGAAAAAGAACCTTTTTCACGAACCCAATAAAAAGCCTATAGAGAAACCCCTTAAAGAATTTTTTTCAGAAATCCAAAAATAAGTTCATAAAGAAATCTCTTCAAGATTCCCTATGAGGAGTCCTTGATAGAAGCCCGTAAAAGATCCCTAAAGCTTGCAAAAGAGCCCGAAAGATCCTTGAAGAATTCCTAGAGAAATATATTATAAAATAATAAAAAATGGTAATTATAAAAAATAAAATAAGAAGATCTCATAGGAATATTTTGAATTTTCTAATTAAAATATTAGAAAATCGCAATTATCTAAAAATAATTGTTAATATTTATTTCATCTTTTCTAATTTTTAAGAGAATTTAATTTTTATTATATTATATAGAATCATATTTAGCGAAATAATAATCTTATATATTATTCAATAATTCAATATATTCGATTCATTTTCTCATAAAAATATTCAGATAAGAATTAATAATAGAAGAATAATCGATTATAATATGCATATTATATATATTTCCCTTCATATTTATCCTAGAATTCCCTCTCCATATCCTTCCCCCTAATAATACCTACCATTCCGCGACATTCCTCTCAAATTCGTATGATATTCCCGACCCACGTGCCCTCCCCCCATTACACAGCATCCCACAGAATATATTATTTTACTTTGATATTATATTATACTATATTATAATATGTTATATTATATTTTATTATATTATATATTATACTAGAGTTGACCCGCTGCTTCCAGCAGTGGTGCTCAAGTGGAACATGCAGCTTAGCAGAATTCCGACAACGGACAACCCAAATCTGAAAATTCGTAGACAATTTAGAGCGCTAGGTCTCAGCGCGAAGGCGCAAATTTCGCGTAGCGATGCAGCTACAGATAACATGATATCGAATTCTTATATATTTCCGACGCCAAAGTCAGCCACGGACAGTTGGATATCTATTATTGATATTGATACCGATTTATGGCGCTAGAGGTAACCTGCGATTGTTCATTTCGGTTTTTATGGCAGCCATCTGAAAGGTGAAGCCAAGCTTCAAGTGACAGCACTTTGCGCTAAATTCTATGCAGAGTGCCATGCCGAAGGCCGCGAGCAGAATTATAAGCAGGACACCAACTCTTTTGCGTAACCAGAGAGAGGCAACAATAATATAAAGGTGCAATGTCCGCATATGCAATTTGTCGCCGACTGCAACCCGACTAAATAGGAGTCAGAATTATATTGCGCATGAATAGCTGCCCTTCGTATTGCCCTTGGCCGGAATAGTTGTCAGCCAAGATCCGAATATAACTATGGCCAATTTTCCATCAGAGATATAGATAGATAGAGAGACAGAGAGATAAATAGAGAGATAGAGAGATAAAAAAAGATAGAGAGAGAGACAGAGAGAGAGAGATAGAGCGAGAGAAAGAAAGAAGAGAGATAGAGAGAGAGAGAGATAGATAGATAAAAAGAGAGAGTGAGAGAGAGAGAGAGAGGAAAAAAAGAAAGAGAGAGAGACAGAAAGATAGAGAGACAACAGAGAAATAATGCGGCGTAATATTGTGATAACCTTCATGAATAGACGAGGGACGATATTCTAGTCCAAGATTATGAAAATAATTATATTATATATTCTATTTCTAGAAATTAAAAGCCTTAGAAAATTATATTCGTTCTCTAAATTTTCAAGAAATTTTCAATATTTAATTTTTTATACCGAAGAGACCTAAATAAAGCGTGCGAAACCATATAAAATATGTATAATCGTAATACTTTCTAGATATATGAATTATAAAAATAGAGAGATAAATAGATGGAGAAATAGAAAGAGAAATAGAGAGAGAGATAGAGAGCTAGAGAAAGACAGAAAGAAAAAGAGAGAGAAAAATAAAGAAAAAGAGGAAGCTAGAGACAGAGACAGAGACAGAGACAACGACAGAGACAGAGACAGAGACAGAG
>CAJNDV010000775.1:2378-12684 GCA_905221635.1 Symbiodinium sp. CCMP2456
GGTAGGTCTCTGGGATCGTTTATAACTATGCACCTTTATTGGGCTCAAGAGGATCTTACTATTAAGCCCTAAACCCGAACCCCCAAACCCTAAACCCTAACCCCTAAACCCTAAACCTAAACCCTAACCCCGAAACCCGAAACCCGAAAACCGAAACCCTAAACCCTAAAACCGAAACCCAAAGCCTCTCAAACTTAGACCCTAAGCCTACGAGCAATGCATGTAAAAGCGCCCTACAACCCAACACGCCAGGTCTTAGCGGCCCTAAAGCCCTAACACGTTCGTGCCCATCCAAAAATCCTCATACCACCAAGAAGAAGACTGAGACAACAGTGTATAACCCCATCACAACGAAATCTCTAAAACCCAGCCTGGAGAAGTTCGACGGATTGTAATCGACGTCGTCCTTCGCCATCCTGAAAGTAAAAGACAGGTGAGGAGTTTAGGGTGTATAGGGCTTCTATAAGGTATATAGACCTTCTACAAGGCTCCTATAACTCTAAACCCTAAACCCTAAACCCTAATAACGGTAGCTGCCCACCTGAAAATGTCCTAGACGGAAAGCCGGCCCGGCGTGCTTGCTGTCGGCTTTCTGCCGGCGGGGCTTCGAGTTTTATGATGCAGGACTCGGGATTGAGTGTTTAGGGTTTAGGGTTTAGGGTTTAAGGTTTGGGGTTGAGTGTTTAGGGTTCAGGGCATAAGCTAACATAGTGGCCTTAATAATTCGAATAGGGTTTTGGTGCATATATATATATATACACTATAAGTATAATAAGGAACCCCCCAAAATATTATTGGTAATCATTAAAGCCCCTATATTAAGCTATGTAATCTCGGTTTAGGGTTTAGGTTGTGAGGGCGGGCGGGTGGTCTGTTTTGGATCTGCGGCCTCAGTGGGTTCGGTGGATTTGGGGATGAAGGTCGGGCTGGGGGTTTGAAGTGGGCAGGCGGCTTTAGAGTACAGGGTTTAGGGTTTAGGGTTTAGGGTCTCGTGTGCTGTTTGTCTCTTTCGGGCTCAGGTTTTGGGGCCTGGGGTTTAGGATTCGGGTTTGGGTTTCGAGCATTAGAAGAGGTCTCTATCTAGCTCTGTTTCCTTCTGCCCCTCCCTCCCTCTCTATCTTCGAAGGCGGAAAGTTAGAGACAAAGGCCTAGACGTAGGTCTAGAAATAGATATAGAAGTAGGTAAAGATACAGGTACAGACACAAAATTCGATATAGGTTTTGAAAGTTGTGGTTTGAGATCTCTACACAATATAACCCTACATGTGAAATGCGATAAACACATGACACAGTACATACACACAGACATAGACATCGACATAGATTTAGGTACAATTGTAGATACAGATACAGGCTAAGATGAATAGATCTAGATGTATATGGCTATGGATACAGACATTCTTGATTTAGAGACAAGTATGGATAGAATAAGCAAAAACCGAAACAGACTCCATGATTCCGAAGCTCAAAACCGACGGCCCTGAACCGTGCCAGGAAGCATGTGCATAATGATGCCATACCTCAGGGCAGGCGGCTGGCTCCAGCGCTAGGGCCATAGGCCGTTCTCTTCAGGACTACTGCTTCGGGGGTTAAAACCCTAAGCCCTAAACCCTAAAACCCTAAAACCCCAAAACCCTAAAACCCTAAACCCTAAAAACCCTGAACCTTACTAACCCTAAACTCTAACCCTCTGACGTGCCCTTGTCTGCATTCAGAGCTCGGGATCTCGAGTTCAAGTCTTTGGTCCAGCTTTAGGTCTTGGGATCCTGCGTGGGCTGAATTATATCATACTATCTTATGATTAGGGTTTAGGGTTTAGGGTTTAGGGTTTAGGGTTTAGGGTTTAGGGTTTAGGGTTTAGGGTTTAATCTTATGTCACATGATATGTTTGTTGATCATATCTTCTGTTATACTATGTTACCTTATCTAATATTCTAGTATGTTCCTTAGACCGTGCTGCCGTGGAAGAAACTGGCATCTCGAAGTCTCCAGTCGTAAACCCTGACATCCTACGGCCCAAACTAACAAAAAAACACGCCCTAGAAACCTGAACAAATAATACTAATGATTACTACTAGTAATATTCTTCAGGTTTTTCAGGCATGTTTCTTGTTTCATTATAATAATAAAACCCAAGGCACCAAGGCTAAGAAGCTCATGACCCCAAACCCGGTGGACTTGGAGCTCGGAAGCCGACAACCAGTCTACGAAAGGAGCCTCAACAATGACTACAACGACAAATTGGCTTTAGGGTTTTGGGGTCCTTTATAGATTTTATAGTATAATTACAAGGAGGAACCCCCAAAATAGTATGGGTAATTATTGAGCCCCTGTGGGGTTCTTCGGGGTTTGGGGGGTTTAGGCTGAAACACCAAACCGTACATCGGCCAATGGACTGGTGCTCGCTGATCATCCCAGCACGGGAGGGCGTCATCGACCAAACCGTCTTGTCCTTACTTCCATGATGCCCACGAAAGATTCATAGACGGTGTAGACTTCAGGGTTTAGGGAAATTCATAACTACTAGCCATTACTAACTTGTACGGACCGAAACAAACGAAAAAAAATGTGTTGGAGAAGGAAGTGTCAGCCCAGAAGACGACCAGCCTGCAAATCAGGGCGGGGTCCGAGATTTCAGGTTCAGGGGGTGGGGTTTAGGGTTTAGGGTTTAGGGCCTACCCTCGCACAACTCAGGGTTCAGGGTTTAGGGTTTAGGGTTTAGGGGTTTCGGGTTTAGGGTCTAGGGTTTAGGGTTTAGGTTCAGGATGTGGGGTGCAGGGTTCTGCGATGCCGGGGTTGGGCAGTCACACCTCGGCAAGGCAAGCTCGATCAGGGTTCCGGGCTTCGGTGTAATATAGGATCCTTAAGGGAGGGTGGCTCAAGGGGGGAGGGTCCTAGTGAGCTTTAGGGACCCTAACGGAGTACTAAGGAGAATTGGGGATTACTGGGTTACATACCCTCCTTAGAACCCCCTCCCTTAAGGATTCCATAAGGGTAGTCGAGCGAAGGTTGAGGGCTTGAGAGCAGGCCTGACGACCACTCACTTTCCGACCCCGACACCTTAAACCCTAAACCCTAAACCCCTAAACCCTAAACCCTCAGCACCACGACGGCAGAAAGATGAAACCTTCAACCCGAAACCTCCACCCAGAGCTTACAGTCCCAGCGGAAAAATCCCTGAACCGGACAAGAACCTTAACACCTTTTGCTCGCTTCAGTTATGGGTGAAGAAAGACATCCCGATAAAACCATAGTCAGGTCTTGCGGTTGACCTACAGTTACTTCCCTGTCGCTTCCTCTGGAACCTTTAGACAAGCTATGGCCAGGAAGCACAAGAGGAGGCCCAATTATGTAACATAGGGGTCTTAATAATTAGAACATGGTCTGGGGATACTTTATAGTCTAACCACGACAAGCACCCTGAGGAATAGTGTTGGTATTTATTTAGGCTTCTATGATCGCTCGAGGTGTTGGTACATTCCCTACTGTAAGGGTCTTGGGCGAGGCTGGATCCCCGACCACAGCACTGATGCCAGCACACCATCCTCACCCTAAAACCACAGTGCCACATATCCTAGACCCCGAACATCCCCAAACCGTGACGTTCGAGTGCTGTCCACTTATGGAAACCATCCAATTTGTGGGAAGCCCTGGCAGAAGGTTGTATGGACGATCTGTCTACTATTTGTTTAGGGGACCTCTGCAAAGGACAACCCCGCAAACCCTAAAACCCTAAACCCCCAAAGGCGTAAACCTGTTGTAAGGTACCTAACCCCCCCAAACCCTAGAAGCCCAAACCCCAAAGTCTTAAACCCCAACTGCTGCTCCGAAACCATGTCGCCCACACTCCCAACCCCAAAGCACGCCTATCTTGTTTCGGTGAAATCCGGACGGCCCCCGTGGGCGTGATGACGCCCTCGAGCTGCAAGACTCCTCCGAAAAGTTTCACGTGTCTGCTCTCTCTGTGTGTTGGGGGGGGGGGGTGTTTAGGGCATAGCCGGAACCCTGAACCCTAAACCCTATACCGCATACCCGGAACTTTAAACCCTATACCGCATACCCGGAAGCCTGATCCCTAAACCCTATACCGCATGCCCGGAACCCTAAACCCTATACCGTATTCCCGGAACCCTAAACTTACATTAGAACTTGCAGGGTTTAAGACTCGGGCTTCGGAGTTTGCAATGCCTCATCTCGCGGCGGGAGGGTTTGCGAAAGGGCATAGATAGGGCTTAGGGTTTAGGCGTTTACGGCTTAGGGATTAGGGGTTTACAGGTTTAGGGCTTGGAGGCTAAGACCCTGAACCCCCCAAAGCCCCAAAAACTGAAGTCCAGAAACCTGGCAGCGGCTGAGGCTAGAAGAGGAATCAGAGTAAAGATACCCACCATAAGCTCATTGACAACCAGGAAAGAGAAACCCATGCGGACAGGTGGACTCAGATCATAACCCAAACCTTACCCAATCCCATGCACCGCAAGACAGAAACCTTTGAAGCTCGTCTCGAGGAATTCCCGTGGGGACGGCTCAAACAGCTCTCTTCCGAAGAAGACCGAAAGAAACGCGACCTGCAAACCAAGGCACCTCCATGCTCTTCACGATAGTTCGGGTTTGCGAAGTAAATGGCCACCAGTTTCCGGGGATCGCGCACGAAACCCTGCTCTGTGTTCCAGCCATACCTTTCGGTTTGGTTCGGCACCGCCGAAACCCTAAACCGATCCCTTATAGACACCTTATAGAGACCCAATGATATACCCTAAACCCTATACCCTAAGCTTTTGTTGTTTTCAAGTGTTGCAGGAGTGCCGCGTTTCAGCGCTGGCGGTGTTTATGGCATGGGGGACCGATGGAGCCAACCCTGAGCTCCACAACGGCTTGCGGTTACTATCGATGACGGGAATGATTCATATAGGGGCCTTACTAATTAGAATAGGGTTTCGGAGACTAGTACAATAGGGAAACCCCAAAACCCTGTTCTAATCATTAAGGCCCCTTTTTGAATATGGCCAGTCTGGCATATGGTCACTCTTTTCACTTTTCCTATCCCCCTAAACCCTAAACCCTGAACCCTAAACCCTAAACCCTAAATCCTAAACCCAGTCGCGAAAACCTTGGATCCTTAACCCTAGGCCTTCAAACCTCTGGGCTCCTAAGCCCGAAACCCCAAAACAAACCAGACGATCCTGAACCACGAAATCCTCAACCCTAAAATCCCTAAACCCCTAAACCCTAAACCCCTAAACCGCTTCTGAGACCCTAAACCCCTAAACCCTAAACCCTAAACCCCTAAAACCCTAAACCCCAACCCCGAAACCCAGAATCCGGAGTTCCGGGTCCGGGCCAGTGTTGCTAAATTCCCGGTTCCGTGTGGCGGGGCCGGTTCTGGGTCCACGTGCCGGGTTCGGGGTTTCGGGTTTCGATCGGGTCGGGGGTGGGAGGGGGGTTCTGGGCAACTCGAGACAAGGAAAGCGATATTATGTCAACCCTAAACCCGAAACCCTAAACCCTCAACCCTGAAGGTTTATATATGCCAGAGCCCAGGGCACACGTTGCTCACCCGCCGGTCCATCCGGGCTCCTTTGCTGAAGGGGGGGGCTTCGTTTCGGGTTTTGCTTCTTCCAGGGTTCAGGGTTTAGGGTTTAAGCTTGTTCCAGAATGCTGTGAGAATCTTACCCGGCGGGCACTATAAGGGTTCGTATTGCCTCGGTAAGGGGTTTAGGAGTTGTACCGTTCAGCCAACACCGTCTTTTGGCGTCGGGTTGAAGGCTTGTTCGTTGAGGAAATCTTAACGCCGTCTGCGATCCAAAAACCCTAAACCCAAAACCCTCAACCCTGAACCCTAAACCCTAAACCCTGATCAGGGCTGGAAAAGGTGTTTGTTGAAAAAGTTCCGGACATTCTCAGCCAGGGCTGAAGGTCTAGCTGAATGTCTTGAAACGGGTTGGTTCGTGTGGAGTCGCAGAGTGATGTTCTATGGTGTGCGTGTGTGTAGAAGTTTCGACGATGATTTAGTTGGTAGGTTGGTTTAGGATTGGGGATGTAGGTGTAGGGTTTATTGCAGGGGTTGGGGTTTAGAGATTCAGTCCCAAGAGTCCTTGGCCACAAAGCACGAAGAGCTCGGCTATACCCTTCGTGTTCGACAACCCGCCATCCGTCAGCTCCCCCAAAGGCTCTGCAAAGGCGACAAGGAGACTTCTGGTGAAGTTCACGATGGTGGGGCCAACATCATACCTGGGATCAAAGGCTGCTTGGGGATTCGATTGCTGCTGCTGCTGCTGCTGCTCCTGATCCTACTCCTACTGCTAGTACTACGACTGTTACCAGTGCTACTACTACTACTACTACTACTACTACTACTACGACGACGACTGCTGCTGCTGCTGCTGCTGCTGCTGCTGCTGCTGCTGCATGGCCCTAGTGTTCCTGTTGATATAAATTTCAGTGGTCGTGTTCCGATTACTTGGATGGAGTCCGGTCTGGGATTTAAGGCGTTTGGTTTTCGGGTGCGAGAACCCCTGGCACCGCTCGACACCGAAATCCGAACCCTTTCAGGCATAGCGGCTGATTCTCGATGAGCCTTTCTGACTTCTCTTCGCCACTACGGCCCTTGATGCGGTATCGGAACCGGTGCTCTCGATCCTGGCATGGGGTTCAGGGCTTGGGGTTGGGGGTCTGGGCATCTTGAAACTCATCGGATTGGTTAGAAGGATCAAGTTTCGAGCCCGTTGTATACGCCCGAAGAAATAAGGAAACACACACCCCAGCAACACCTTAAATCTGAATTACAACTATAGGAGTAACAAACGAACACGCAACCTCACATGGACACATTCGAACAAACAAGCAAACCGACAAACAAACAAACAAACAAACAAACAAACAAGCAAGCAGGCAAGCAAACAAACACACGAGCAGGCATGCAGGCTACTTAACTACCTACCTACCTACCCACCCACCCACCCACCTACCTACCTACCTACCTAAGTAACTAACTAACTAACTAACGAACTAACTAACTAACGCAAAGAACCTATAATTCGCCCCATGTAATAGTTGGATAAGCAGTGCGTGCGTGTGTGTGTGTGTGTGTCCATATATCACAGATACACAAATGAACCTACGACTGATATCAGACAAAGATGCGCGCACAAACATCTGTCTATCTATCTATCTGTCGATGTATCTGTCTACGTCTACCCTTATACACAACATACTCATGCATTGTTATGCGAAGCACCAAAATCTATACGGAGCTGCAAACAGCAGACATCGCCCTAAACCCTAAACCCTAAACCCTAAACCCATGAAACCCTAAACCCTAAACCCTAAACCCTAAACCCATGAAACCCATGAAACCCATGAAGGGTGCTCGGCGTATCCTGACTCCAGGGTTCGGAGCTTGGAGGCTGCGAAGGGCGGCTGGGCTCGGGGGTTGGTTTGGGGTCTTTGAGGTTTAGGGAGGGTTTGGGGTTTTGGGTTTTGGGGTTTCGTAGGGTTTAGGGTTTCGTCTCGGGTTAGGGGTTTACGGCATAATTGGGAAAAGAACCACAGCGTACAAACAGAAACCTGTCACGAACACAGCCTGAAACGCTAGTCCAAGCGCCCATGCAACCCAGAAGCCCTGAACCGCATACCCTAAAAGCCATCAAAAAAGTAAAGTCCCAAAAAAAAACATGAAAGCTAACCCAAAACAGCAAAAAAAAAATCTCTGCGAGTAGGCCTGGTTCGTGATGCGATAGGGGCCAATCTTGAACTGGGCATCTGACTCTGGCTCCTCCTCAAACCAGCCTTTGTCGAACCTTGGATTCCGGTGCCTTTGGGGGCCTTACGAATTAGAATAAGGCTTCAGGTGTTTGGGGTTTAAAAAAAAACAGGTAGGGTTTAGGGTTTTGGGCTTTAGGTGATGGGGATTTAGGTGTCTTGTTTTGGGGGCCTCCTTTTTATAGTTATAGTATACTATACCCCAAACCCTATTCTAATTATTAAGGCCCCTATATTGCTCCTCCTTAAACGAACGGGAGGGCTTAGGGTTTGAGGTTTAGGTGTCTTTTTTTTTTGGTGGGGGGGGGCCTTAGTGGGTTGGGCTTCGGGGTTTACGTTTTCGACTCTCACTCTCGCACAGGCAGGCAAGGCTCCTCATATGTTCGTCACGCCAAGAGAGCATGCAGTTTACGGTTTAGGGGTTAGGGGTCCTTCCAGGGTCCCTTTTTAGGGTGAGTGCTGCTTGCACGGTCCTTCAAGGAATTCTTGTGTTTCTCTAACCACTTCCTTTGTGGGCCTAGTCTGCGGCATGGCTAGGACAGTGTAGAGTTAGGTGTTGAATTTTCAGGTTTAGGGTCGAACCTGAATCGTGCAAAGCATTGGGTAACATAGAAGCCGAAACAAGTACCAATACTATGGCTTCGGAGAGCATTGCACCATCCAAATTTAATATTATGGCTAGGGTTCCTTCTTAAATAAATACCCATATTATGGTTAGGGCTAGGGTTTCCTTATCGTAAATATATACTAATTTATCATAAAGGAGACCAAAACCCTTTTCTACTTATTAAGGCCCCTACATTAAGGAGACAGGCCGCATGCTCTTCATCTCATTCCGAAGCTGGTCTGGGTAGCCGTTGGCCGAGCCGCCTAGAAAGCCGTCCACCTGCATCGGGTTCAGAGTTTGGTTCCAGGGCCTAGTGATGTTGGTTTGGGGTTTAATCTGGGTTTAGGGTTTTGGGTCTAGTGACTTTAGTTTGGGGGTTAATCTGGGCTTAGGTTTAGGGTCTAGCGACTTTAGTTTGGGGTTAAATCTGGGTTTAGGGTTCAGGGTCTAGAGACTTTAGTTTGGTGGTTAGCCTGGGTTTAGGGTTTAGGGTCTAGGGCTAGTGACTGTAGTTTGGGGTTGAACCTGTTGGGCTTTAGGACTGTCGGACTCTATGTACAGGAAGGTTGAATAACCCTAAACTTTAACCCTAATCCCTAAACCCTAAACCCTAAACCCTAAACCCCTAAACCCTAAACCCTAAACCCTAAACCCTAAACCCTAGTATGGTTTAGGGTTCAGGGCTCCGGCTTCTCAGCTGAAGCCTCCGGGCCCTGAGCCCTAAAACCTAAAGAGTCTACCTCTGGAGGGCTCCTGAATATAGGGGCCATAATAATTAGAATAAAGTTTCGGGGCCCATTATACTCTAATTTTGATAAGGAGACCCCCAAAATAGTATTGGTAATTATTTTGGGCCCCTACATTAACTGTGGCTTCCTTGTGTACTAAGTCCTTTGAAAGCTAAGTTTGTCGTGGTCCAGGTAAACCCTAAACCCTCAAGCCTAAACCCTAAACACCCCAGAAAAGCTGTACGACCCAGACACTCCAAAGCCCATTTAATCAAGAAATGCACTTGACCCGATATCATAGAAGGATCTTCAATCCTGCACTTGAGGAATATACTTCCCCAAAACTCAAGGGGGTACGCCTTTGGAAGGACTTTCTGGTAGTAGGTCGGTAATGCCCAAAAACCCCAAAGACAAAGCAGCCCTGATTCAAATGTTGAAGCGAAGACTCCAAGTTCGATCCCTTATGGTTTAGGAGTTTAGGGCTTACCGCTGATGGGACAATGGGGGGAAACTCCTTACAAACGACCCTTATCCCCAACCCAGAAAAAGCCTGCGAGTAGCCGTACTGGTCCAGCTGGCGCATGATGGCCTGCATGTTGCTAAGGACGACATAGGACACGCGAGCGCCCAGCTGGGACGACTCCACGTCCTATCACGCAAGGTTTGCGGCACAACTGTACCCCCAAACACAAACCCGAAGGTCTCAAGAAAAACATGTTGGGCTAAACCCTGAACCCTAAACCCTTGACCTGAAACCCTAAACCCGAAAGCTTAAACCCTGCTCCCTAAACCCCCCCAAACACGAACCTGGAGGTCTGAAGATTCTCGGGCTTGGATTCTGGATGGCTCAGGGTCTGCCGCGCTTACTCCAAGGTTCCCTGCAGCTTTGATGGTTGTTGGGGGTTTTCTTTCCTCCTTCTGGCCGGGTCGGGGTTTTGGCATTTGAGGCTTTAGGGTTTAGGGATTAGGNNTTTAGGGTTTAGGTTAGGTTTAGGGTGTAGGGCTTCAGCAAGGAGGGCCGCGAAAACACAAAGGTTCCAGCTCAAACCCATAAACCCAAAAGAGCCCTCAACCCTTAGACCTACTGCCTGGAGCCCGAACCCCTGAAACCCCAAGCAGAGGGACGCGGGACTTCTCATCGGGTCTAGACTTCTAGGCGAGCCAACCTGCCGAGCTTCCCGGAGAAGCCCTAAGGTAGGGTTTAGGGTTTAGG
>CAJNDV010000776.1:3770-14163 GCA_905221635.1 Symbiodinium sp. CCMP2456
GGTATAGCTGTACATGGATATAGCATAGCGTATTGTAGTAATGACGGTGTAGAATGAAGCTTGTCTGAGAATTGGAATTCGAGTTTACACGTTAGGATGTGAAATTGATAAGTAGATGCTTATATTTTGCTAATGTTGTGGGATTCTTTGGGCGGGTGGGTTTTTTTCTAAATCCGAAATCGCCAGCTCGACTAGAAACTGCTCGCTCCGGAGCTGCTGAACCCAGAACCCTAAACCCTAAACGCTAAACCCTAAACATGTTGGACTTGACCTCTCCGAGCTCCGTGCACCCTGTGCTCAAGCCGCCTTCGCAGGCCTCCACCAGCCCTCCTTCCGGGGCGTCCTGGGTTTAGGGTTTAGAGTTTAGGGTTTAGGGCTTCTTCTGAATCTTTTGGATGTGGGGTTGAGAATCTGGGGGTTTGGGAGGTTTTCGGGTTTGGGATCGTTCCGAGTTTGGAGTTTCGGATGGAGGGCTTTGGGGGGCTTTGGGGGCTTTGGGGCTTGGGGGTGGGGGCCTCGGGCCTAGGGGTTTAGGGGTTTATTCAGGCTCCATCTTCGGTGATTTGGGGCTTGGGGTCTGGCGGCTTCGGGGTTTGGGCTTTAGGGCTCCATCTTCCTGGGTGAAGGGCTTTAGGGCTTCCGGGTTTTGTCTCCGTTTGGGGCTTGGGGCGTATACACCGCTTGGAGGCAGACAGGGGTGAAGGTTCGGGTTTGAGGGCTTGTTGGGGGCTTGGCTGGTGTAGGTTTAGGGTTCAGGGTTTGGGGTTGAGCTATCCTTGAGGGCAGTCTACATGGGGTAGTCACAGCGGTGGAACAAATCAAAACACAACTGCCCTAAACGAAACCAGAATAGCCGCACGACAACAGGACCGCCAACTCGGCAAGAGATGATAAATCCCAACCCGAACGGAAAAGAAGCTAAATAGCAAGTGCCGTGTGTTTCTTACCTGCGTATTCTTGGATTTCCCTACTGCTTTAAACAGCCGGATGGCATGTTGAAAGACTTCAGCATTGAGATCTCGGGAAAGCAAGCTCTGTTGGGCTTTTGGCTTTGGGTGTTGCATCCTTTCTGAGTTTTGGCAGGTAAGGTGGGATGTAGACTTGAGGGCTTGGGGCAGCTTAGGATATCGGGTTGTGGTTTGGGTCGCTCCGTCCTGGTTGCCGCGTTGACCACGGACGGCTGCTGCGGGCTTGTGTATCGGCTGTTGGGCTTCCTCCTTGTGTGGGTATCGTGTAATTGGGTCGATACATGATGGGCAGCTTCAGAAAGCCTAGGCTGCAGCAGACGAACTGTTTGTTCATTTAGGGGCCATGGCTTGGGTATAAGATACTCTACTGTACTCTACTCTACTGCAAGACAATATATTGTACTATACTATCATATAGTAGAATCCAATAGGTCTTCAGTTTCTCTCCCAAGGTCGACAAGTGGCAGATTCTTGGGCAGAGGCCTTCTCCTCCGCAGAGCAAACTTCTCACTGATAAGATCGCTTACGTTAGCAGCCATGTGAAGCACGCGTGTCATAAGAGACCGAAGGCATAGACAGTTCTGTAAGCATAACGACGGACCAGCAGGAGTAGTAGTGGTCATCTGGCAACACACCAATTGTAAAAGAGAGTGCAGCACAAGGAGGAGTCGTCTTTAGGCAGAAAACAGCATGAACTCTATCAGCGCCGTGCTGGTCTACGTGGGATCTGCACACATAGAGCATCCCAATAACACTGGGCAGACAAGGCCTCCGATGTGGTCGATGGGGATTCAGTGGTGGCCTCCAACAAGGCAGCTCGAAGAGAAAAGGGTCGGGTGGCTGGATTCGGCTTACCCCACTTCGAAGCTTAGGGTTTCAAGCGATTTCGTGCCCGATTGCAACGCATTACCCACCTGCCTCAGGAGTTTAGGGAGGGGACTTTGGATGCAGTGTTTCTGAAACCCGAAACTGGGCCACCCCTACATCCAGCTTGCGGGTGCCACCTCTGTCGTCGATTCCACCGTCGTCGCTGAAGTTTCGGCGCTCTCCTCGGCAAGTCTACCCAATGCCAGGATGGCCAGCACAGCATGTAGGGTTTAGGGTTTAGGGTTTAGGGTGGTGTTGAGGGCTCAACTGCTGGAGATGGCTGGAGGGTGAGAGCCGAAGCAGCCACGTAGCAGAACAATACATATTTTCCATTATTATCCTCATCACCTCCATCTTCATCATCCTCACCTCCATCTTCATTATCCTCACCACCATCATCCCAAACCCGAAACCCCAAAACCTGAACCTTACACCCTGAACAGTTAAGCAGAGCCAGTGCAAAACTATCAACTTCCAGAAGTGTCACCGTCGCCTCCTCGACTGGGGCCTCAGCCGAAAACTCAACCTCTGGGTCGAAGTACGGGTTTAGGGGTTTAGAGTTTAGGGTTTAGGGTTTAGGGTTTAGCGTTTAGGGTTTCCGAAAATAGAGGATCCAAATATAATACCCTAATACCCTAATACAGTAGGATGCTTAATATAAGGACCCCAAAATAAGGTACCCTAATTTTCGGAAACTCCCATAGACAGAGAACTACCCTTTCAGGTTTCGGGTTGAGGGTACAGAGACTCCAAAGGGAGCCAGGAAACCCAGGTTTAGGGTTTAGGGTTTAGGGTTTAGGGTTTAGGGTTTAGGGTTTAGGGTTTAGGGTTTAGGGACCCACATCATCGCATCCCCCCTCCTTGGACTTCCACCCCCACAGGAGTCCCACGAAAGGTGGCCAGGACCAGTCAAAACCTCCTCGGAGATCCTCGAAAGCATCTTGGGGGAGTTCCGAAAATAGGGGGACCCTACTACAGGTACCCTAAATAGTAGGATCCTTCTTACAAGGGCGCCAGAATAAGGTACCCTAAATATCATAAGGGCCCCAAAATAAGGTGCCCTAAATAGCAGGATCCTTCTTGTAAGGGACCCAAAAAAAGGTGCCCCCCTAATTTTCTGAAACTCCCAGGTCGACTGCAGCTGAGATTCCGTGGTCCCCTCGGTCGTTGCCGGAGCGGTGGTGGTACCACTTGTTCCCTCCGTCGTTGTGGGGTTGAGGGTTTAGGGTTTAGGGTTTTGGGTTTAGGGTCTGGAGTCTGGGGTATGGCTTACGGCACGGTTTACCTGTGGCCCAAAAGACCGACCCTTTTAAGGAACTATCTATAGGAACCATGATAAGGAACCCTGAGAAGGTAGGTCTTGTCGGCTGCAGGGAGAGTTTTGAGCTCAAGATTTCGGATTTCTTCTGCAACAGCATCGCACGCGCTGGCCAAGTCCACGACGAAACCCTAGCACCCCATAATCGTGAAACCCTAGACCCGTCAAATCCTCAAACCCCACACCACAGAAACTGTAAACCTTGCAGCAGAGCTTCCGTGGTCCCTTCGGTCGTTGCCGTCGGTGCTGCGGTCGTTGCGCCCTGAGCTTGTAGTCTTCCCGGTCAAGGTTTATGGGACCTCTCTTCACCCCACACCCTAGACCCTAAACCCTAAACCCTAAACCCTAAACCCTAGACCCTAGACCCCAAACCCTAAACCCTAGACCCTCAACCTCAGACCCTAATCGTCGGAACTCTCTTCGCGGCTTCAAGCTTCAGCAAAGGGACATTCATCAACTTTGCGACCTCCGGGTCCTCCTGCATATGTTGAAGCTCATGCCTCGGGAATTGTTTATAGGGCTTACGGCCGGTCGAGAGAGTTCGGGATTCAGGGTATTCGGGTTTCGGTTGATTTGTTTGTGCAATGGCCCTTTCTCCGCAGGACAAAGGGACAATGCACTGAGGGTTTCGAAGTTAGGGCTTGGGTTTCGGGTTTAGGATGCGGGTTTGGGGAACAAGTAGCACCATCGTGTCCAAGACGATCGATATCTGCTCAGTTCTACACTGGCAAATACTGATTGCCGTCTTCCAAGTACCTCCGAAGTCGCACACACTGCTCTAGACCCTAAACCCTAAACCCTGAAAACTTCACACTGTAGTAAGCCCAAGGCATTCAACCGTGAAACCCAAAACCCTAAACAAGAAACACCAAATCCGAATATGTGCCACTCTACCCTTTGCGCCATGCCGAAACCCTAAAGCATTAAACCCCAAACCCCTAAACTCTAAACCCTAAGTTGGAACGGGCCCCCGGCGCCAGCTTCGTGCTGAGGACATCCTTGGAAGGCTGTTTCGGGGGTGTTCGATCTCAAGATGAAGCGTGGTAATAGTTTAGGACTTTGTGGTTTCCGGTTTAGGGTTTAGGGTTTGGGCTTTAGGATTTCGGGTTTGGTTAAGCCTACAAATCCCAGCCTATCGGACGAAAGGACGCTGCGCCGGGTTTAGTGTTCAGGGTTTTCGAGAGGCTTGAGGTTTAGGGTTTGGGGTGCAGGGCTTCAAGATTTAGGGCTTTTAGCTTTCAGGATTTGCCCGAGCCCGCACTTGGGACGTCCGCTCCATGTTCAGATCAAGATGTAAACTCATCAAGCAAGAGTGAAACCAAAATCAGCTAGAGATGGACAAGAGCCAGTAGGAATTGAAGCAACAGCACAGGCAGCGATTGCTACTACTGCTCCTCCTGACTCCTCCTGCTGCTGCGGATGCTGCTGCTAGCACGACAATCACTGCTATTCATAGTGCGTGGTATGGTTGCATCATCATCAGGACGCCGGAGATATCATGAAGACTACAGGCCACAGAAGTCGGATGATGCCCAAAGTTCTCCGGAAGTCTGAGGCCACTTTAGGGCTTAGGGTTCAGGGAGTTGCCTCACAACTTGCAACTTCAGCCCCCAAGTCGCGCCACCTCTGCCTACACAGAGTAGTATAGGAGCCCCCACGGAAGCTGCCGGCTGCACTGGGGCCGTCTGGTCCTGTCATTTGCATCTCGAAAGGTTCGGGTTGAGGGCTTAGGGCTTAGGGTGGGCCCTTCCAGAAGTCCCAAGCAATGCATTGCAAGCAAAACTATTCAGATGGTGCTCAACCGTCTTTGCGATGCAGGATGTCGTCCATGGTCACTTCACTTACCTCACTGCTCATTCTAGAGTGTAGAGCCTCACGGCATGCTCTCTGCTCTCTGACACCGCTTCATGGCAACACTTTTATCATGTTGCCTTCTCATGATCCTCCATCTGCGGCGCAGTTTCCGGAGTCGCATGAGACTTTTCGAACTTCTTATGAAGACTTGTTCTTGGTCCTACCCTTATCTGGACCTGCGGTGCCCTTCTCTTGAAGGCCGCTTTGATCTCGTTTAAACAGGCCGACTGCTCCACCTGTAACAACTCGTAAACGGAGGCCCAGCCATCGCGAGCAATTTCTATGAGGTGATTGGTCGAATACTCCGCACAGAGACTTGCTGTGCCACACACGAACTTCGCTTTCAAGCCTTCCATCGGCTCAACAAAGCCAGCAGCTGCCAACGGTTCAGGGGAATCCAGCAAACAACCCAGTTCTAGTGGGAGTCAAGCCCGAAAACTCTCACACTTCTGAACCGTAGTGTGGAAAGCTTTACACAGCTCACTCAATGGTCCTCGGAACAGACCTGGCAAACACAGACAGCCGTGGACCGAGGTGCTGGGCTTGATCTCGGGGCTTCTGCCTTATATGGGCCCTCCAAACCTGCATGACCTTATATACCTAAACTATGGGATTTATGGTACTATACTATATAACTATGGGATTTATGCTACTATACTATATTTGGGTCATGCAGGATTTAGTCCATCAACCGCATCTCAACAGTTGGGGAACGTGTGCAGCTCGACAATAAGCGAGGTTGCAAGGCTTCAAGTGGGTGGTTGTCAAAATTAGGGTCCCTTTTTGGGTACCCTAAATATTAGGGTTTAGGGTTTAGGGTTTAGGGTTTAGGTGCCGTATTATATTATGGACCCAAACAGGGACCCTAATTTTGACAACCACCCAAGTGTTCAGCAGTCTCAGCGCTGTACCGAACCCGGCCTTACACCCCAGTTCGCTAATCGTAGTATAGGTGCTCATGTTTACGGTTTAGAGTTTAGGGCTGCATACATACATGCGTTTGCCTTATATGTGCATATGAAAACAGATGCAGAGGTATACATATGCAACTATTCAAACCAATGTGCTTCTGTGAATATATCTGTCTATCTATCTGTCTATCTGTCTATCTATCATCTATCTATCTACCTACCTATCTGTCTACCTATTTATCGAACTATCTATCTATATACATGTATATATATATATATATATGCATACTTATGCATGTATATATACTGGTATCTACATGTACATGCAAGCAGCCATACACATCTAGGAATGCATGCATGGGTGCATGCACACATGCATGCATGCGTGCATGTGTCTATGTCTATGTCTGTGTCTATGCCTTCGCCTATGCCTATTCCTGTTCCTATGTCTATTTGTATATATATATATATATGTATGTGCATGTATGTGTAAGTACATATAGATATAGACACAGGGGTAGATGTATCTGTAGGTGTAGATAGCGGTATTGGTATACATAAAGATGAAGACATAGATATAGGTTTAGATACAGGCTAAGATATAGGTATAGACAAGATATATACAGAGAGAGAGAGAGATAGAAATACAACTAGAGATGGACATAGAGATAGAACTAGAGTAGGTATAGAGATGGACATGAAAATGGAAATGGAAATGGATGTGTATGTGTATGTGCGCGTTTGTGTGAAGATATACATATATATATATATATATATATGTATACCTATAAATTCAGCACAACCGTGGCTTTGTCAGTTTCTAGCTCTATGTCTGCATATAGAAGGATGCAGAACGGCTGTCCTCAGCCTCCTGATGCCCTCAAGTGGGTTGGAAGGACCGTTGCTTTGCTGGGTTGGCGTCTGCGAGGTTGGATTCCGGGCTGGGGATGTAGAAATTCGGATTTCGGGTTTAGGGTTTAGGGTTTAGGGTTTAGGGGTTTAGGGTTGAGGGTTTAGGGGTTGAGGGTTTAGGGGTTTAGGGTTTAGGGGTTTCGTGCACTGCTTCGGATCTAGGACTTGGGACTCAGAGCTTCGGATACCGCCTTCGGCCCGCTGATGACATTGATCCCGGGCATCTTCACTGCCAGGGCGTTGTGATAGAGCCAGCAAGCCCCCGAAGGCCTGAGCCACCAGCCATGGTTCTTTTTCTTTTTTTTGGGAAGGGGGGGGGGTTAGGTTTGAGGGCTTTAGGATTTTAGGGTTTTTAGGGTTACCATGGTTTAGGTTTTAGGGGCTTTCGGGTTTTAGGGGTTTTTGGGGTTCAAGGCCTATGGGACTAGGTTTCGGGTTCAGCATTCGGAGTTGACAGGTTCTGCTTCCAGTTCTTTGCGGACTTGGACGTGAGAGCCCGCGGGAAGTCTCTGGTTAGGGTTTAGGGTATATGGCCGTTGAGGGTTCATGGTCTAGCTGGTGTAGGGTGTAGGGTTTAAGGTGCTTTTGGGCTGATCGCGCCTTTGTCGGGAACGCCAAAGCTGGCTGAGGCACCGGGTTTGGGACTCTGCGAGGTACCAGGCTTGAGGTTCGGGGTAAACAGAGTGTTCTTAATTCGCGGATCAGGGTTTTGGGCTATCTTTGTATGTTTATCTACTTCGTAGAGCCTAAACCCTAAACCCTAAACCCTAAACCCCTTCGTAGAGCTATACAGGGACTTAAGGGGGCTTGGGGTCTCAGAGAAAAGGACTTGGCATGTCGCCCGCGGTTTGGCTAACCCGCATGGTGAGACCCAGGCCCGCAGGAAAAGACTAACTCCTATTGGTTCAGGGTTTAGTTTAGGGTTTAGGGTTTGGGAGTATTCCCGAGCTCTAACATCCTGAACCAAGTGGAATACCACCCTGCAAAACTCCACAGGTAAAAACGTCTAAGACCCTTGCAGCCCCTACACCTCTGAAGATTACACCCTGGTTATATAACATCCCTTAGAAGGGTAGCCCTTATAGCAACTCTCCTCAAACCCTTATACAGGAGGGTGCGTGCGCCTAAGGCACCGTTTATATTGCATGCTTAAACGTGTAGGAAGAATGAGATCCGTTGTACGATTTTCGGGAAAGAGCAGGATTGTAGCGCCAGCCGGAAAGTATTGAGTTGGACAAGATTTCACTCAGCGATTGTAGTTTGTGTAGTGATCATCAGCATGTTTTCTTCTTCTTCATCATCATCATCTCCATCACCATTTCGTTGCACACTATGTTGTGCAAAGAAGCAGAACCGCTGCAAATACCCGGGTTCCCACAAGGCCTCAACGCATGCGGCAGTGTGTCTTATGGCAGAAATGCAAAACGTCCTTCTGCGGCGTACTGTAAAGTGGCGAAAAGCTCAAATACCAGTGGTTTGGGCATGCTCGCCCAAGGTCAACATCAAACATCCTTTTGCGGCAATTTGTATAAAACTGCAAAAAAATCTAAATTGCCAGAGTGCTGGGCATGGTCGCGGTTAGAACCCCGACCCCAATGAAGACCGGTCGAAGCACGAAGCGCTATGTGTCCGTTACCTTTCAGGAACCCTCAAGGTATGGTGACCCTTCTGGTAAACGAACCCTTCATGATAAGCCCCTAAACCCCTCAACTCTTCTTCATAAGTCCCTAAGCCCTAAAACCTTACCGTCTGTGCTGCAGGCAAAGAGAGTTTGTCGAAGCTGAACTTCTGGCAGCCCCTCAGGAGGGTGTAGGTTGGGGTTCCTTTAAGAATTCCTTTATAGAAGGGGTCTGGCAAGATTCTTTGAGGGGACCAGAAGGCTGAAGGGGTTTAAAGGAATCAGGGTTTAGGGTGTAGTGGTTTAGTCGTTTAGGGGTTAAGGCACTGACATTTAGAGTTTAGGGTTTAGGGGTAGAGTTTAGGGTTTAGGGGTGCAGGGGTTTGGGGTTGGTAGTGTAGCGGTTTAGGTATTTACGGGTTTACAGGCGTTAAGGGGGCTTTGAAGGCTATAAGGGTTTTGGGTTTTGGCTTTCGCGCTATGGTTACGGTTAGAGCTTTCGGGCTCCGGGTTCATGGTTTAACGGTTTAGTGCTTGAGGGGTTCTTTGGGCAGCCAAAAAGCAAGGACCCAAGCAGAGACCCGCATTTGAAGAAGCGCGTTCTTCTGCTTCGAGGTTCGGGGTTCGGGGTGTTGAAACACAGCGTACTCGGACCTTCCTTGAACGAGGCATGTCAAAGGAAAGCCCTGACGGGCTCACATACTATCTAAACCAGCTACTTGAAGCACACCGAGAAAGCCAACTGCAGCTGGAACCTCTTGATCCTCAGAGCGCCACAGCCCCGCGATGTCGAAGACAGCTCTTTCTCTGAGCGTCCCGCGGGTTTTCCGCACATCTCTGCTGACAGTCAGCTGCGGTCTTTTCGTGACTGTGTGGAAGCATAACCTTGGCGCTCCGGCTCTATGCTTGACACGTCAGCTGAGGTGGCAGCAAAACCCAAAGTATTAACAACGCGAATGCAGCTCTGCAGCATCGCACACATGGTCCACGACAAAGCTAACCAAACACATAAACAAATCTGCGAAGTGATGGAGAATGGGACTGCAGCCCATGAAGACATGACACATGTAATATCAGCACCACCATCATCATCGCCTCATCATCATCATAACCCTCTTCTTCATGATCATCACCATCATCATCACCATCAACAGCACCATCAACAGCACGGCAGCATCACCAGGATCATCAACATTGTCGACATTGTCACATCGCTATCGCCATCAGAATCACCATGAACATGACCACCTGGTCATCAGTGCTGGCTTGCGGTGGGGGACCAATACAACAATGCGATCCATCATTGCAGCCGTTTCAATAAGAAGTACGACGACGGTAATGAGCAGAGCCACTCTCACAACTCGAGATATGGGATATGTTGGGTTTTGGGCTGAGGGCCTCAATTTACTAGTACCAAACGTGCAGGTGTGGTTAAGGATTCCGTCACTGCAGAGCTGACCAAACCCTAAACGACAGCCCAGTGGCCGCGGGATCAGAGTACCTCTCGTTCTCCCTGGCACATGAGGGTGTCTTGCAGCTGACCTGCCCACACGCCACAACCACACGCCACAAAACAACTACACGCATCACACACACACACACACATGCACCTCACACTTGGGGTTGCTTAGCAGTGTGGACCTCGAACAGTGGTGACTTCAATCCTTGCTCTGCTGGCGAACTGTTCCTGACCAGGGCCTCAGAAGTCGGGGAGCTCAGAAAAAACCCTAAACTACAGACCCATAAGGGGCCTCACAAGATGTTGCAAGACACTTGTAGAAAAAACTCCATACACGACACTCATACCAGAACTCGACTAAAAGAACCCGAAGCATCTAGAACCCTAGAAACCCTGAAAACTCTTAGAAGCCCTTAAGAACCCTAAACCCTAAACCCCCTAAACCCTAAACCCTAAACCGTGAAAACTCTTAGAAGCCCTTAAGAA
>CAJNDV010000777.1:0-11336 GCA_905221635.1 Symbiodinium sp. CCMP2456
AGTATGCCTAGTACTAGTACTACTACTGTTGATGGTATAAATCCTGCATTACCTTAAGGACCCTAAACTATGGGATTTATGGTATATTCCGTATTGTGAGTAATGCAGGATTTCTATCATCAACCGTAGTATTAGTAAATTAATGAATAGTATAGTATCGACAGTAATCACTAGATTAACCTGAAGCAGTCCTGTCTGCTTCACCCTGATGGGCTCGGCCCCCCTGTTTCGCACCTCGGCAGTCCCTGCCCGCCCTCTGCTGTGTGAGGAGTCCGGGGTGTCTGGAGGGTCAGGGGTGTCCGGGGGTGTCTGCCGGTGTCTGGGGGTGTTCGGGGCTGTCTGGGAGTGTCCGGGGGTGTCCGGGGCGCCCCCCCGGACCCCCCAAGACCTCAATCCAAGTAAGAAGCAAACATACGGTCCCCTGAGTACGGACAGGACCTAAATCCAGGTAAGAAGCAAACATACGGTCCCCCGAATAGGGGACGGGACCTAAATCCAAGTAAGAAGCAAACATGCGGTCCCCCAAGTAGGGAAGCAAGCAGTCCCCAGGTAGAAGACGGGACCTATATCCAGGTAAGAGCCGTAGGGGGAGGGACCTAAATCCAAGTAAGAAGCGGGACCGGGACCTAAATCCAGGTAAGAACCCGCAGTGGGAGAGACCTAAATCTAAGTAAGAAGCGGGGCCGGGACCTAAATCCAAGTAAGAAGCGGGGCCGGGACCTAAATCCAAGTAAGAAGCGGGGGCCGGGACCTAAATCCAAGTAAGAAGCGGGGGCCGGGACCTAAATCCAGGTAAGAACCCGCAGTGGGAGGGAGAGAAGGGCGAGGGACCTCTATCCCAGTAAAAAACCTGCATTCGGACCGCCAAGGACCTCTATCCCAGTAAGAAGAGGACGAGGCACCTCTATCCCAGCAAAAAACCTGCATTCGGACCGCCAGGGACCTCTAGCCCAGTAAGAAACCGACCTGAGCCCAGTAAAAACACCAAGGTTTAAATTACTATATGATAGAGAGGTTTAGGGTTTAGGGTTTAGGGTTTTTGCCCGTAAAATGAAGGTAGGTTTTTCCGGGTCTAGGTAGACCTTAAAGTATAGTAGGATCCCTCGTATATGATTCAAGGTGTATTCCTGAACTGAGGTATTTTGCGAGGTCTGAGAAGTCTATGACCCTAAACCCTACACCCGAAACCCTAAAACCCTAAAACCCCAAAACCCTAAAACCTAAATCCTAAACCCTAAAACCCTAAATCCTGAACCCTAAAACCCCTAAATCTGTTTTCGAGTTCACGGCTCGGTGTCTAGAGTCTTTGAGTTGCGGGGCTTTTGGCGCGAGGAGTTTTGGCGGGGCTCCAGAGTCGTTGTTTTTGTTTTTTAAAGGTCCCGTTAAAGGAACCCTATTATAGAGCCCCGTAAAGGGACCCTAACTTAGAGAATCATCACATTAGGGTCTTAGGGTTTAGGGCCTTATGGTTTAGGGTCTTAGGGTTCAGGGTCTTAGAGTAGGGTTTAGAGGGTTTTAGGATTTATAAGGGTTTAGGATTTGTTTAAGGCTTTAGGGTTTCAGGGTTTAGGGTTTAGGGTTTAGGGTATATTACCATTATGGAAATAGGTCCCGAAAGACCATCCCTATTATGGTTTCGGGGACCTAATTCCGCAATAGTAGCATATGCAGACCCTCTTGGTTTTTGTCTTGAGCCCTAAACCCTAAACGAGTCCTAACCCCAAACCTACGCCCGGTGAGTTTAGTGTTCAGGAACTAGGACATGACTAGGAGTTCAGTCAGTCTAAAGGGCCTCAATCTCAAGCAGGTATCTTGTACTACCATGAGGGAATGTCATTGCTTATTCCGACCCCGACCCCCCGCTAAGATACCTTACAGTGTTTAGGGCTTCGTCTGGGGTTGATAGCTAACCCTAAACCCTAACCCTATAGGGATAGCTAACCCTAAGCCCTAACCCGCAAACTTAAACCCCATCTCCTTCTCAAGCAAGCAGAAGCTCCAGGTGGGCAGTTCTCTAGATTAGGGCCTTTTCGGTCCCCCCAAAAAGATTGCGGCACGGTTGTAAGAGGAACTCTGATTTAGAGAACTACCCAGTCCAGGACATTTTCAGGTGGGTCGCTACCGTTCTAGGAGCCTTATAGAGGGTCTATATGCCTTATAGAAGCCTTCTAGAAGCCCGAGGAGCCGTATAGAAGGTCTATATACCTTATAGGAGCGCTATAGAAGCCCTATAGACCCTAAACTCCCCAGCTGTAGTTTCCTTCAACCCAGGTCTTCTACCCGCAAGGACTACAAAACCGCGGCATCCTAAAACTGGCATTCCCGAACCCTGGAACCAAAGCCCCACACCCTCAACCCTTCCCCCCCCTTCAGTTTAGGCTTTAGGGTTTATAGGGTTTAGGGTTTGGGGTTTAGAGTATAGGGTTTATCCACATGTAAGTGTCAGAGGCCCGATTTTAGCGATTTTCTCGGTGGACCTCAAGCTAGCATAACCTACTTTGTAAGGGGTCCCTACACGTGCGACGTTGGGGTCTTATCAAGCCCGACCTTGTCAGAGTGGGAAGGAGGGGTCAGTCTCACTTACGGTTTAGGGTTCCGAAGCCCTAAACCCTGAACCCCAAACCCTAAACCCTGAACCCGGGACCCTAAACCCTAAAGAAGCCTCTATGGGTTTGTGAGGAATCCCTCCAAGGGACTCATGCCAGTCAGGTTTGGGACAAGAAGCCAGCCGGATAAAATCATGTAAGGTTTTCGAGCCCATGCTTTCTGGAAGATACGGCTTCCTCGGCCCTCAACCCTTATGTCAGGGTTTAGGATTTATAGGGTTTAGGGGTTTAGGGTTTAGGGTGTTGCGGCCTGAAGTAGTTGCATAGCTTTGGGTGTGAGGCTTATTATAAGCCTCAAATATAATATATTTCAGTTACACCAAGCAGGGCAAAAAGGAATGCAGAGCCCCATAGACCTTCAAGGCTCAAGCGAGCCTGAGGAATACAGAGCGCTATAGACCCTTAAAAGGTCCCGTTTCAAGACGCCTTTCTACGAACCACATTGCTACTTCGTAAGGTCTGAGCCGTCGCGTGCCCTAAACCCTTACATGCCCTTAACCGAACCCTAAAACCCTAGACCTGAAACCCCTAAACCCTAAACCCTAAACCCTGGACCCCTAAGCCCCTAAACCCTGGACCCCTAAACCCTAAACCCTACGAAGTCAAGAGCCAGGTCATCCTCGATGTGCATTTTCCCATGGCCATCTACAAGGCAGCCCAGTTTAGTGTTCAGGGCTTCAGGGATTTAGGGGCTTAGGGGTTTCCGGGTTAGGGGTTGAGGGGTTTAGGGGCTTTGGGGTTTCCGGGTTAGGGGTTGAGGGGTTTAGGGGTTTAGAGTTTAGGAGGGGTCTATGGAATACCTGTTGCTCCAAGCACCTGCGATCCCAAAGAACCTCTAGCTACCGGTCACGGGGTCATACTATTTCCTAAAATAAACTACTATTCTGTAGGGATTTCGGGCTGGAGCTCGGCTCCATAGAATTGAAAGACCCCTTGGAAGCCGCCGATTGGAAGATTTAAAGCCCAATGCCACTGATCCCTAAACCCTGCTAGCAGACTCATAGAACCCGTAACGGAAGCCTTAAACCCCAAACCCTAAGCCCTAAACCAAAAAAAACCCTGAACCCTGGCTCACAGGAGACTGTGTAGTACCCCTGAGCGAACTCCAAGGGAACCGGAACTGGCTTCTCCCCTTACAGTACCGTGAAAGGAACCCAAAACGGCCAACGACAACGCTAAAGCCCCAAACCTCTAGCCACGGTTAAGGGTTTAAGAAAGGGGCCTTGATAATTACCAATACTATTTTGGGGGCTCCTGAGTAGAATTATAGTATAACATACCCGAAACCCTATTCTAGTTATGAAGGCCCCTATATTAGCCACGGTTTAGGGTTTAGGGTTTGGGAACCCTAAACCCTAAACCCTAAACCCTAAACCCTTTGGGAAACCCTTCAAGTCGAATCTCGGGAAAGAGCCCATAGCATCCCGAGGACCCAATCCCGAAACATTGACAACAACCCTCAGGGTTGAAGGTTTAGGGTTTAAATTTAGGGTTTAGGGTTTAAGGTTTAGGGTTAAATTTAGGGTTTAGGGTTTAAGGTTTAGGGTTTAGGGTTTAAGGTTTAAGGTTTAGGGTTAAAGTTAAAGGGTTTCGGGTTTACGTTTAGGGTCTAGGGTTTAGGGTTACCTAATCCCGAAACGTTTAGAAACGCAACGCGACAAACCCCAGATGCTTGAAACGTGCAGAATCCACTACAGAACCCTGTTGAACACTCCCCTGAGAAAAGCCGTTGTACAACCCCTACAATAGCCCAACCCTGACAGAGCACGTAGAGCACCCTCAAATCCCTTGAGGGAACCCTTCGCAAGCCAACTGAACCCCAGCCCTATCAAAACATAAGCTCTTATGTATCCCACAGAGTCCCAAGTAACTATAGTGGAAAGTCGGGTTTTTAAACTAGGAATCAGCATTATGGTTTTGGTACGTATCCCGCATAAAAGAACCCTTGCCGTAACCCCTTAAGGAACTCTTACAGGAACCCTTCAAGGAACCCTCTTATCTCCCCTAAACCCTAAACCCTAAACCCTAAACCCTCTTATCTATGTAGGTACTTATGAGCCTTCGGCTCCCTTGAATCGAGCGTTTAAACCCTACACCCTAACCCCTTTCCAAAACGGAGCCCGGGTTTACAATCGCAGGGTTTAGGATTTAGGGCCCTAAACCCTAAACCCTAATTTAGGGCCCTAAACCCTAAACCCTAAACCCTAATTTAGGGCCCTAAACCCTAAACCCTAAACCCTAAACCCAAATTTAGGGCCCTGAATAGAGCCTTTCGTATCCTGCGGCTCCAGAAACTGATGCTCGGCTCCCGTGCGGAGTTGGGACTGTGGCTCGACAGCCTGCAGAGAAGTTCCCGTGGTTTTGTTTTCTTTGGGTTTAGGGTTTAGGGCGTTAGGGTTTAAGGTTTCGGGTTTAGGGTTTAGTGTTTTTGGCGGGGAGGGAGGGTTACGTAAGGGTTCAAGCTTCACGGGTTATAAATTTAGAAGCATACCGTATGTTCGGTTTTTTTGGAAGACAGTATGAAGAACCCGTTTTCAGCCCGGAGCCCGAAGCCCTGAACCCTAAACCCGAAGCCTAGTTCAGGGTCGAGGTTTCAGAGTTGTGGGTTTAGGGTTGGGTTTAGGCTGACTGCCTGCAGAGAAGTTCGCTTTTTCTGGGAGGGTAGCTCGCGTGCTGTTTTAGGTAGTTCTAGACTGCAAAGTGATCTAAGGTTTCTACGGGAGATTCTTAACATTTTTGGTCACCCACACATATGTACACACATGGGTCCTGTGCAAGGGATTTAAAAATTAATTATTGGGTTCTGCACAAAGCGCTCTATCAGTGTCCTGCAACCCTAAACCCTAAACCCTAAACCCTAAACCCTAAACCCTAAGGGTTGTAAAAAGAGTTTTTGTTGCAGAGGACACAGGAGTAAGGGCTTGGGTTCGGCTGGGAGTACTCCCAAAAGGGACTACGTATGTACTGTTATGGGGGGGATACTTCCCTGAATCATTTTTTCGTTTTTTAATATAGAAACCCTACATTCTACTATATTACTATATAAGTACATAGGACCCTTTGGGATTGTAGGTGGTTTAGGACTTCGGGGGAACTACAGGAGTCGGAATACTAGGCTGCACACCCTGCGGCCTAAACCCGAGACCAAGACTCTGAAGCCAGTTCCCTCTCTGGCTTTGGGTTTAGGGGTTCAGGGTTTAGGGAGTCAATGTGCAGTGGGTTTAGGGTTTCGAGGTTTAGGGAGTCCATGTGCAGTGGGTTTAGGGTTTCGGGGTTTAGGGAGCCCATGTGCAGGGCATTGGGTTTTTGGGGTTCAGGTTTTAGTGTTTAGGTTTAGGAGCTAGACTTCTGAAGACTCATCCCGCATTGGCGTGCTTGTGGTACATGCAAGCAATCAACACCCACTTGCTCAACCCTGTAGTCTACACACCCTAAATGTCAGCCCTAAACCCTCGACCCTAAACCCTAAGCCCTAAACCCCAAAACCCAAAGCCCTAAGCCCTAAACCTCAAAGCCTAAACCCTAAACTCTAAACCCCTAGCCTAAAGACTAAACCCGAAACCTAATCAAGCCCTGGGATCCTAAGGCCTCTAGAACCTAAAGACCCTGCAAGACCCGTCGAAGTCATGCTCGGCGTCCTTGGTCCTCATACGGTTTAGGCTTCAGGGTTTAGGGTTTAGGGTTGAGGGTTTAGGGTTTGGGTTTCAGGGTTTGGGGTTTAGGGTAGGGGTGACCCAAACTGCCAAACGACTCTAGACCCTGGAACAGGGAACGAGCCTGAGATGTTGCATTGTGTATATACATACATACATACATACATACATACATACATACATACATACATACATACACACATATATATATATATACGTGTGTCTACAGACAGAAATTGAGTTTCAGAGAATAGGGGGGCTTTTGCGCAGAACCCTACATTCAACGGAGATTTTGCCTATTTGTATCATGCACACACAAAACCCCAGCAGCAGGATCCTTGTTGTAAGGAGCCCTAAGATGAAAAGACAACTCCTCATTTCAAGACGCTCCTCCCTGTAAAGCCCGTCCCGCACTCCAAATCTCTTCTTGGGGATGCCTCCTTACCCCAAGCTTGATCTCTCCAAATCCTGCCTCTGTAAGTACATATACCAGAAACCTATCATGAGGAGGCCGATTTTGTAGGTTTTTCAAGGTTCAGGTAAGCTGTCAAAGCCTGAATCTTAGGACAGGATCTATGCACTTCTGTAAACCTTCGGACCTTAAGACCCTACCCTGAAGTTCGATTCTTCAAAGCGGACCCTCAAGTCTAAACTTCGGGTTGGCACGGCGGACACGAGCCAGCAAACAATCAATTTCATTCTGCCTGTGCCTGCAGTCTGCATGCACTGGCTGCAAGACACTAGCTTCGCACAATCGGCAGGAGCATAGGTGCACAGCTGACCAATCTTGAACATCAACATTCGGCAGGTCCGCGGTTCAGATCGGGCAAGTGAGGTTTATCCGAATCCTGGTCCCGGAATGCCACACTGGCAATCTGCCATTTCAACGGCTTGCAGACGAAGGTCTTAGAGTTATGCAAGCTTACAGAATCGGAACCCTTATAATGAATAATCCACAAGTAAGGCCCCTGTCTTTTGGGGGTTATAATGCGCATCCTGGTACGGCCCTTTAAAACAGAGTGGTTGCTTTTCAGTAAACTTCATTGGCCGCGTATTGGTGAACTTTTAACACAGCGCCTTCCTCTTCCAATATTTGCGGTGACCTCGGCGAAGCAGCGGAATAGTTGAGGTTGTATCGTGACGAGCCACAAAGTCCCCTAGAAATGCCAAGATTCGAAGCCCGGAAGTTTTGGCCCAAGGCGTCTAGAGCCCTATATAGGGCCTTGGCATTTCTGCAGGGATCCCTCTTGAATCTTCAACACTGCAACACTATTCCAAACAAGGTTGGGTGAAACGTAGCCTGGATGATTGAATCTCATTAAGGCAAGATTTGCTGGACTTTCAACCGTCGTTGGCGCAGGCGACGCCAGCAGAGACAACCATGTTTTTGAGGTTGTTTTCGTGCATTCATGATGCAAAGATTATGTGAGGGATTGTTTCCCTTGGTTCCGACCTTTATATAATTCCCTCTGTATGAAAGCATACGACGTTCTACCCGAAACCCTCGGCTATGGCTTGCTTCTGGGTGCTTCAAGCAGGATCCGTGTGACAGACCCTCCTCCCTGCCCCGATGTGACCGATAAAGATCGTAAGCATCTATACTATTAAACCCATGTACATGTACAGTATCTACTTTAACCCGACAGTTTCAAAAGGCTGGTTGCATAACAACTTCAGGGTCAAAGTAGATTGTATCGGCACAGGGCCGAAAGGAAAGCCCTTTGAACATGTCACACTACCAAAAACAACATTTCGTCGTTGCCGTAGTAGTAGTAGTCGTCGTCGTGGTGGTCGCGGTCGTTGCCGTGGTCGTGGTCGTGGTGGTGGTGGTGGTGGTGGTGGTGGTGGTCATGGTGGTTGTGGTGGTCGTGGTGGTGGTGGATCTAATGACAGCTCTTGATAACTGATTGCTTAGCTCTGTTGGATCGTTGAAGTGCACGGTAGATCCCGCTCAACCCGGTATTTCCAAAACGAGCCCAACATCCAAATGCTCAAAGCCCGAAATTCCACAATTTCCTGGTGGCAGGGTCTCATTGCGCTGTTGGAGCATGAAGACAGTAGCACGTTTCAAGAGGCCGGGGTACACGACATCGGGATAAGGTCCGTAAGCTGGGTCATTGGTAAGAAAATTGTATACGTCCACGTCACTGACCATAGTAAGAAAGCAGTCTGTTTGCTTAGGTTCCCATCATGGCACCTTGACAAAAGAATGCAGCAGACCATGTAAGCCGTGAATTCCGAATGCCTGGGCCATTGTCAAAAATTGGCACCATGTTGTAGACGTGAAGCAGTCCGAGTTTATGGTTTAGGGGTTGTATAGGTAAGGGTTTTTACAAGCAGCTTGCACATTGTAGAGTTTAACAGAAGTGAGACACAGTATATCTGTTTTGTCTTATCATTTTCTTTAGCTCAGGCTCCTACATGCATTAGACGTTTTAGTTTCAGAGATACGGTTTAGGAGGCCCGGCTTGATAGAAAAAGTTAAAGGACCGAGAGCAGCCGCCGAGTTGCCGACTCTTCAAACCTGAAGCCATCCTAAACCCTAAACCCTAAACCCTAAACTTGCAGGAGGGGCTTCATGGTCCCCGTCCCTAAAATTCCCGCAAAAGGTCCATGTAGCTATGTAGACTAATGTAGTATACCCTTCGACTTACAAAGTTGTTCCGCAAGAAACGTGTGAGTTAATACCAAAGTACATACTGTACTATTCTGGTACATGACAGTACCCCTTAAAGGGCCTGTAAAACGGATCTTATTCTAGTTCTAACCAGAAAGGCACGTGTGGATCCCTAGGGTGGCAGGCTGGCCTTCACTAGTTTCGCTGACCGCAAACCCGGAGACTCCAAAACCCTACGCCCACATCTGCAGTTTAGGTTTTAGGGCTTAGCTGCTCACTCAAAACCGTAATAAACCCTAAGCCCTAAACTCCCTAAACCGACTCGGAATAAAGGGAGCAGCCTGATCAGACGGATTTCGAGACCCTAAAAACCCAGAACTTTAAAGACTCTATCAACCCATTTCAAAACCTAACCTCCGAACTGTAAAATACTTTATCAACCCTAAAACCCTGACACCCAACAGGTTTTTTCGAGCTAGACGGAGGGGACCTGCCGCCAGACGTACCGCTGTCCAGCGACTCTCATGCGGACATGCAGCAACTCACGCATGGATGCTGGGAGCACGTGGTGCAAGCAGACCGGGGAGTGGGCATCAGCCAGATTGCCGGAGTCCCGAGACCAGTGATCGAAGGGGAACAGGGACTGTTCTCTCAGCACCACACCTGCCCATCGGACTACAGGGCATTTTCTCACCGATGACCTCACAACTCTGGCTGCTGACAGTTCAGATTACCCCCCTCTGGATGCCTATGAAGCCCGCTTCATGCTTTTGTCGACGGGCGACAAACTGCTGTTTGAGCTTACCAAAGATGGATGGGTGCTGCGGATTGAGCACTGGTAAACCCTTAAACTCCTACGTGCTAGCACCGGCCCTACACCCGAAACCCGTTCGCCTTTTTGCGGTTTAGGGTTTAGGGTTTAGCCTATCTGGACCCCAAGAAACCGATGATTTCGTTATATAATGTCCTTCCGAAACGTATGATCTTTGGGCTGGGTTACGGTACGCCCTACAAGCCCGAAGATGCAAACCCTAAGTCCTCTTATAGGGCTTTGAGCTGAGATCTTCGTGGCGTAGCGGACAGAGACCCCGAAACCGGCACCGCAGAGGAGCCTTTCAGGAGCAAACCCTAAACCCTAAACCGTTTTAGCATGGAAGGCTTGGGTTTGGGGTTTAGGGTTTAGGGTTTAGGGTTTAGGGTTTAGGGATCAAAAGACAAGCAGGCCCCTTTAGAACCCTCAACCCTCAACCTGAAGCCCCAAAGCCCCGTTGGGAGGCAAATCCCACACACGACCCAACTACCGAACCAGAAGCGGAAGACTTCAATCAAAATCCATCATTGAAGAGCCCCAAACCCTCAACCCTAGATCTTAGCCCTAAAGCCTAAACCCTCAAATCCTAAACCTTAAACCTAAACCCCAAAACCCTAAACCGAAACGCAGAGCCTGCATAGCAATTGATACACCCTTTGACCGAACCTTGTAAGAGATCCCTTATGGAACTTTTCAAGAGAACCAACTCTAAACCTTAGCCAAAAAAACGCCAAACCGCAATTAAACCCCTAAACCCCTAAACCTTAAACCCTACAAAAGCCTTAAACCCCTCAACCCCAAACCCTAAACCCTATAAGCCCTATAAACCCTATAAACCCGAAACCCTATAAACCCTATAAACCCTATAAACCCTAGAAACCCCTAAACCCCAAACCCTAAACCCTAATAAACCCTAAACCCTATAAACCCTAAGCCCCTAAACCCTAAACCCTAAACCCTAAAAGCCCTATAAACCCTCTAAACCCGAAACCCCTAAACCCGAAACCCTAAACCCTTCAAGCCCTAAACCCTTATAGATCCCTTAAAGGGAAGCCTATTATAGAACCCTACGGTACCCTTTGAAGGGGACCCTATTCTGCTAAACCCCTAAAAACCCTAAACCCTAAAAGCCCTATAAACCCTATACGCCCTATAAACCCGAAACTCCTAAACCCCAAAACCCCGAAACCCTAAACCCTAAACCCGAAACCCTAAACCCTAATCCATATGTAGACCCGTATAACCCGAAACCCCTAAACTCGAAACCCGAAACCCTATATAAGCCCTAGGCCCTAGACCCTTATAATCCCGAAACCCTAAACCCTAAGCCCTAAACCCTAAGCCTTAAACCCTAAACCTTAAATCTTAAATCCGAAACCCTAAGCCCGTAACTCCTAAACCCGAAACCAGACCCTAAAATCCCCCAAACCCTAAATCCTAAACCCTAAACCCTAAACCCGAAACCCCCAAATCCTAAACCCTTTTAAACCCCAAACCAGACCTTCGGGCCGCTCCGCTTTGCCGTGGCCTTCGAATGCTTTGGCTCCCTACAGGAGGTCCTCGGAACGCGGGGTAGGTTATAGGGTTTTAAGGGTTTAGGGTTTAAGGGTTTAGGGTTTAGGGGTTTAGGGTTTAAAGGTTTAAAGTTT
>CAJNDV010000778.1:4233-15902 GCA_905221635.1 Symbiodinium sp. CCMP2456
GGCTTGGGTTTTGGAGTTTAGGGTTTGGCCTTTGCATAGTCGTGCATTATGACAAGGACCCATGGAAGGGATCTATTTTCACAGCCTGATCATTTCAATCGCCCTAAACCTATAAGCCTTTAGCGTAAACCCAAAGCACAAAGCCCCGAACCCCAAACCCGTAAACCCCTTCTTGTGGGACTGGTCGAGGCGTCGGGTGCAGCATTGCTGATTTTACACGAAGGCACTTTAGAAGCTCAAGTAAGTGCTGCCTCTTTAGTTGTACTTATAGCTATAATGTACCCCCCGAGCCCTCTAATGTAGGGGCCTAAATAGTTACCTATGCTATCTGGGGGGTTCCTTATTCTAACTATAGTATAATGGGCCCCAAATCGGGTCTGGGTTGGTTGGCACTCTGCGAAGCGAAACCGCTGGTTTGGAGCTGGGGGGTTTAGAGTTTAGGCCCGGGTTTAGGGCCTACCTACAGTCTCCATTGTGGTTCCTTTTTTTGGTTTAACCAGTTCTATATTAAGGATGCTAAAAGGTAGCCCCAAAAAGGAACTACAATGGAGACGGGTCTAGGGTCTGGGCTGGTGCTTCGGCCGACGTCAGAGCAGAAGAAAGTACAGAGCCCGCCATATGAACGGTTCAGGGACCCCGCGAAGGGTTTAGAGTTCCCTAAACCCCTAAACCCCTAAACCCTAAACCCTGAACCCTGAACCCTATAAACACTAAACCCTAAACCCTAAACCCTAAACCCTAAACCCTAAACCCTAAACCCTAAACCCTGAACCCAAAACCCTAAACACTAAACCCTAAACCCTAAACCCTAAACCCCAAACCCGAAACCGAAACCCAAAACCCTAAACCCTGAACCCACAAGGTGTTGTCGGATCTGTCCCTCAACTGAGGGATGCCCACCAAAGAGGCCCCAACTCCAAGCCGCGAATCCTCAAATCGCGGAACAGGAAGGTATAACCCTAACCACCCAGGTACCTACTAGGGTTTAGGGTTTAGGGTTAAGGGTATAGGGTGCTAGAGCGTCTAGGGCCCTATATAGTAGGTACCTGGAGGGTTAGGGTAAGGTAGGGGCCTTAATGATTACCTATGCTATTTAGGGGACTCCTTACTATAACCATACTATAACATACCCCAAAACCCTATTCTAATTATGAAGAGCCCTATATTACATTCCTTGGGGTTGCTAGTTTGACATGTACTATGGTATATAAACCCAAAACCTTATTCTAGTTCTGAAGACCCGTAGATTAGCTAGGCGGTCAGAAATCTCCGCGAGCTGGCTGCTGTCGAGATGTGCTGTGGCTGCATCGCTGCAGAGTTTTGTAGGAGTGTATATGTAATGTGGGCAGTTCTCTAAATTAGGGTCCCTTTTAGGGTCCTTTTTGTACTGAAGCCTCGCCTGCTTTGTCGAGTGTGAGTGCTAAAAAATAAGAGTGCCGTACTATATTGGGCACCCAAAAGGGGACCCTAATTTAGAGAACTGCCCCTTTACATAAGCCGGTTCTGAGGGTATTGCCAAGGTTCTATAAGCGTTCTACATTAAGAGGGGTTCTGTACTTGCGTGGGTTGTACCACGTCAGGGCGTTCGTCTCTTGTGGGGTTCAGACGGCTGCGCTGAAGCAAGCAAGCAGACACTGGGGCCTTATACTGATTACTTGTACTATTCCTCATGGTTACTTCTTGTAACTACAGTAAAGAAGCCTCCCACAAACTCATTCCACGTGCTCAGGCCTTCATATGGGTTGAGTTCGGCTCTTTCTCTAGCATGCGAGCAGTGAGTCCCCAGAGCCCAGGCATTCTCAGCCATCTGAGGTTTCTTAATGCTAAACCCTGAAATCCCGGACCGGAAGTCCTAAACCCGAGCGCGAAACGCTTGACCCGACAACCCTGAACCCCCAAGCCCCAAAGGAGCAGATACCGTGATCCATATGGATGGTCTCGGCAGAACCCTGCAATGCGAGCTCGTCCTAGCTAGGTGGGATGCAAAAAACCCTAAAGTAACCCTAAAACTCTAGACCCTCAACACCCTAAACAATTAATTCTCCGAGTGTGAGAGCCGAACCACCCTATGCCATGAAGCCTAAACCCTAAACCCCAAATCCTTAAGCCCAAACCCTACACTGTAACCTCCCCCTCCCCCCTAAGCCCTAAATCCTAAACCCTAAACCCTAAACCCTAAACCCCAAACCCTAACCCCCCCCACCCCCCAGGCGGAAGCAGCTTACGGCCAGGCGACGGAAGAAGCCGAGGAGATGATCCGGTGGTCCGAAGGGGTTTAGGGTCATAAAGCCCTATGGTTTAGGGTTTAGGGTTTAGGGTTTAGGGTTTAGGGTTTAGGGTTTAGGGTTTAGGGTTTAGGGTTTTAGGGTTTAGGGTTTAAACCTTAAACTAAGGGTTATAGGGTTTTAGGGTAATCAGTCCGAGGGTTTCGAGTTTAAAGCTCAGGGTTTAAGGGGCTTAGGGTTTAGGGTTTAAGGGTTTAGGGTTTAGGGCTTAGGCTTTAGGGCTTAGGGTTTAGGGTTTGAGGCTTTAGGGGTTTTGGGCTCGTTCAAAAAAAAGGGTTTAGGGGTCTGAGCTCTATTTGGTAGGCGTCAGTTTGGGGAGTCTAGGGTTTCTTTTTGCTTGGGGCGTTTGGAGTCTTCGGGTGTAAAAATTAGGGTTTAGGGTTTTGGGTTTAGGGTTTAGAGTTTAGGGTTTAGGGTTTGAGTTTGGAGTTGAAGGGTTGTGACGTCTCGTCGGCCTGTGAAGGGCTGCCATTGTAAGCTTCCCTTCCGATGTTAGCTTTTTCTGCTGCATTCGTGGCTGGTCAGTAGCATGGATACTTTTGCCGAGGTCGCCGAAGCTTAAACAACGCACCCTGAAACCTAAGCTTAAAAGTTCAAGCCCTAAACCCTAAACCCTATCCCTATAGACCCGAAGGTTCACCTTTGGGCTCCTTAATCTAATGATTAGGGTTTAGGGCTTAGGGTTTTAGGGATACCCTCAAGCAACCTCCAAGCCTTGTAATCCCTTATGGGCCAGCAGCCGGAACTAGTGTCGGAACTCCGGAGGGGCGTGTTTAGAGCATCGAAACCCCCTGCAAAGCCCTCATGATCTTTCACATGCTTCCCTAAACCCTACTCAGGCCTAAACCATAAACCCTAAACCCTAAACCATAGACCCTAAACCCAAAGCCTTAAACCCTAAACCCTAAATTGAGGCTTCATGGTGGAGGCTTTTGGGCTACGGGTTGATGGTACATTGAAGGTCCCAGGTTGAAGGCGCGTGGCCTTAGGCCCTGAACGCTCTTGTGATACCATGCTCTCGCTCTTGACTCCCCGTCACCTCAAAGGTGCCGTGATCTGGGGTTTCCGGAAATAGGGGACCCTAATATAGTACCCTGAATAGTAGGATCCTCATTATAAGAACCCCAAAATAAGGCACCCCTTGCTTTCGGAAACTCCCATCTAGGTCCTAGTGACTATAACGCCTCTTTGCTTCTTTTGGATTTGGATGCCTTGCAGCAATATCTCAGGCCCTACCTGTAGTCTCCATTGTAGTTCCTTTTTGGGGATACCTTATAAACTCTTTAATATATACTTGGTTAAACCAGAAAAAGGGACTACAATGGAGACTATAGGTAGATCCTTAACCCTGAACCCTAAACCCGGCCTGAACCCTAAACCCCCGAATAAACCCTTGAGCCCTCGGCCACCCGGCCTGGGTTCTTGTTGAGGAGCATAACCCAAGTTACGATAGTAAGGAACATAAATTTCGTTTGCTATAGTCCCAACTCTGGTAACTTTGCCAAGCCCCTGGCCGGGTCAGAGTTGGAAGTTTAGGGTTTACGGCTTTTTTTGTGGGTTTAGAGCTTAGGGTTTAGGGTTTAGGGTGTAGGGCTCAGGGTTTAGGTTTACGGAGTTCAGAGTTTACCTTACTGGCCGACGGTGTGGAGCCCAGGGTTGAAGTTTGCTTCGGGGTCCGGACGCCCTCCTAAAACCCTAAAGCCCTAAACCCCTAAAACCCGCTCGTTTTTTGCCCGCCCACTAGCACCCTGATGCCGAAACCAAGCAGGGCCCTGTTAGTTTTGTTCGGGTATATGGTGTGGGCTCTAGGGATGTTTCAGTTGACTAGATGGGGTTTACATACAGGTACGGGTATTGTGAGTTTTGGAGTTTAGGGTCAACATTAAACCCTCGAGCCCTGAACCCTAAACCCAATTCCAAAAAGACACCGTGGTCAATCGCACCATCTCCTTCAGATCGAATTCGGAGATGACTCTCGGACTTTGGACCGGAACAGTTCAGTCAAACACTCGAATCCCACAACCCACACCCTCATGGCGGGAACAAAATCCTGAACACCCTGCCAATCCGGGGAGCTCTCCAGCTCATGTCGATCGAATCCTTAAAGCCATGAGGAGGTCAGACTGCGTGGAGGAGACGAGGCAGATCCGGCCCAGCCAGACCCGAGTGTGGCCGAAAACGAGAAGAAGACGAACCCACACGTGTTTGGCCAATCCGAAATATGGGGGTTTCCGAAAATAGGGGGGTACCTTATTTTGGGGCTCATAATAAGGAGCCTAGTATTTAGGGTGCTATATTAGGGTCCCCTATTTTCGGGAACCCCCAAATATGCTTCCAGAAACTCTTCGAGCACATCCAGCCCACCTGTGTCATCCTCCCGGCCAGGGTTCCTGCCCCTGGCCTCTCCATGGGCTTGTGCCTCGGCACGAGAGATATAGAGGCTGTCGGCCATTTTTGAGGGTTGTGGGGTTTACACCTTCGGACTTGGTTTAAGGTTTAGATTAGAGCCTAGGTGGTTCAGATGCTCAGGGTTCAGATGAGGGGGCGCTGTAGGCACTTCTGCTCAAGCACAGAAGTCAGAGCCGTGCCCAAAGCGCCTGCCACTTGTTTGTCAGGCACGATGTGGGGGGTTCTGTAAATCCGGATTCATCTGAAAGTAATTGAGCGACCTGATAATCCAAAGACTGCCGCGCTCGTTTTTGGGAAAGCACAAAGAGATGGCAATTCCCTAAACCCTAAACCCTGGACTCGAACCCTAAACTCTAAGCCCTACTTCGAGGTTCAAGGGTAGTTGTAAGTGGGGTCATAAGTCTCTGAATTTGTGTCGTAGGTATACTTACCCTACTTACAACCTCCCACTGCTAACTACCCATGAACCTCGTACCTCGACCCTCCATCTACCCTCTATTAGACCCTAAATACCCTTAATTTGGGACCATATACCCTAAACCCTAAACCGCTAAACCCTAAACCCCTAGACCCTAAACCCCTAAACCCTATGTGAGGGTACTTGGAGGGTCCTGGTAAAGTCCGAAACCCTGAAGTCGAGCCTTGCGCGGGTGGGCTCAGCTTGGCATTCAGGGCGGAGGTCGATCTGTAGTCTCCATTGTAGTTCCCTGTTTCGGGATACCTTATATGACTAAGATCCTTAATAGGGTTTCGGGTTTAGGGCGTAGGGTACCTATAGTCTCCGTTGTAGTTCCTTTTTGGGGGATACCGGGATACCCTATAAGACTAAGATCCTGAATAGGGTTTGGGGTTATTGTAGTTCCTTTTTGGGGGATACCCTGTAAGGCTAAGATCCTTAAGAGAGTTTGGGGTTTAGGGTTTAGGGCGTAGGGTACTTATAGTCTCCATTGTAGTTCCTTTTTGGGGGATACCCTATAAGACTAAGATCCTTAATAGGGTTTGGGGTTATTGTAGTTCCTTTTTGGGGGATACCCTCGAAGACTAAGATCCTGAATAAGGTTTGGGGTTTAGGGTTTAGGGCGTAGGGTACCTATAGTCTCCATTGTAGTTCCTTTTTGGGGGATACCCTATAAGACTAAGATCCTTAATAGGGTTTGGGGTTATTGTAGTTCCTTTTTGGGGGATACCCTATAAGGCTAAGATCCTTAAGAGAGTTTGGGGTTTAGGGTTTAGGGCGTAGGGTACTTATAGTCTCCATTGTAGTTCCTTTTTGGGGGATACCCTATAAGACTAAGATCCTTAGTAGGGTTTGGGGTTATTGTAGTTCCTTTTTGGGGGATACCCTGTAAGGCTAAGATCCTTAAGAGAGTTTGGGGTTTAGGGTTTAGGGCGTAGGGTACCTATAGTCTCCATTGTAGTTCCTTTTTGGGGGATACCCTATAAGACTAAGATCCTTGATAGGGTTTGGGGTTTAGGGTTTAGGGCGTAGGGTACCTATAGTCTCCATTGTAGTTCCTTTTTGGGGGATACCCTATAAGACTAAGATCCTTACTATTAGAGTACAGTATGGGAATCTGTGGCTTTTTGGGGGATACCCAAGAAGGCTAACATCCGTTTAGAAAATTGTAGTTCCTTGTTGGGGATACCTTATAAGACTAGGATCCTTAATAAACCGAAACAAAAAGGAACTACAATGGAGACTATAGGTAGTCCACTGTCAAAGCGGGGAAGGTTCAGGATGACTCTGGATATCATGGGGGGGCCTTAGTTAGGAATTACCAATACTGTTTTGGGGTTCCGTACTATAATCATAGTATAGTGGCCCCAAAACCATATTCTAAATATTTAGGCCTTTATGTTGTCTGTGGTAGGCTCCTTAATAGTACTAAGAGAAGTATGACTGATCCCTTCCATATGAACTCGAAGTAGTGTTCGATGTTTGGGCGCGTCGTGTCTTCAGGCAACAGACGAAGTCATCCTGCACTCCCGTCCGAAACGCCTTAGACAACCGGAGCCTCACATGTGGGAGCTTCCGAAAATAGGGGGTACCTTATTTGGGAGGTCTTATAACAAGGATCCTACTACTATATTAGGGTCCCCTATTTTCTGAAACCCCCATGTAGCTGTAATGTTGACAATCATTTAAGTTTGTGTTGGTTTGTTTTAGGAGCTCAGGTTCAGGATTTCCAACGACTTGTATGGATATGTATATATCTATCTATCTATCTATCTATCTATCTATCTATCTATCTATCTATCTATCTATCTATCTATATATAGGTTCATACCCGGTGATATACATACTAATACTAAAGTTGAGCCATGAAATTCTGAGGACCCCAAAACCTAACGCTTAGGGTTTAGGGCGTCGCAACACCATGCTGGGACGGTGCACTTGCATCTTTGATAGCTTTCGGCCAGCACCTCTTTTGAAAAGGCTTTTTCTTATGCTTTCTCTCACGAGTCAAACCACAGGCAGGCATGTCCACGATCTCCCCGCGCCATTTCGACGATGAAGTCGACGATGTGACCGCCGCTGGCCCAGGTCCGGTGTAAGGTGATCAGAGGCTTGGTTTCTTCAAGTCTTATATACATTACACATACTGTTGTATTCTAAATTTCGTATGAGATTTCGTTCCAAAGGTTCATGTCATGCCAATCACCCTACCTTCCCTGAAGCTCCTGAAGTTTACGCAGCCGGGAGCCGCAACTGATGCTACAGGTGTTCGCATGTTTCAGGCATGTCGTCTTTCCGGATCCCTGCGAAACGAAACAGGGTCGTTCAACAAAGAAGGCCTTTTCGGCCCAGTCTTACTGCCGAAATCCTTAGCTTGATTCTTGCTTGCCTACCGACCACGCGTGAGCCCGATGAAAGCTGCGCCCTGAGCCCTAATACAGGGGCCTTGATAATTACCTAGATTATGTTTGGTGCTTCCTGATTTATGATTAGCGTATAGTGGGCCCCAAAGCCCTATTTTAAACGGTTTTGAGCACCTGGGCCTAAGACCCACAACCTTGAGCGCGAAAACACAAGCTTAGACAACCCTTAAACCCGTAAATCCTGAAGCCCCAAGCCCTACCGAAGCCACAAACCCCCGAAGCGTAAACCCTAAACCCCAAAACCCTAATCCCCTGCCTGAAGCCACAAAGCCCTACACCCCGAGTCGAAACCCGAAGCGACCAAACCCTCCCTAGACCCTAAATACCCATGATATGGGACCATCAACCCCGATTGGAGGGTCCTGGTAAGGCCTGGGAACATCAATTTTTTGACCCTAAACCCTATTCCCTGAAACCCTTGAATAGTGGAAACCGCAGCAGTAAGCATCTACCTTAGCCAAACCTGGCGTTCGACCTAACTGAATCAGGCAGGTGGAAAAGAGGTAGAAGATAGAACGCATGAAGAGGAACGAAATTAATGATCCATGTCGCTTATTTCATTCGCTTCTAATAAAATATTATGAAGAACCCAAAATAGAACTATAATTTACTGAATGAAATGAATACACAAGATTCTTTGTTACATTACATTAAAATCATGCCTGGCGGTGAGGTGTCAAAAAAAAAAAGAAACCCTTGAATCTGAGGTCGGCTTGCAGGTGCAGCAGTTCCTGGATGAGTGGCACTTCCGGGTCCTGCACAGCGGACTCGCGTCTCGGCTTCCTTTTGGGGGCTATTGGGGCTTCGGGAGGGTTTGGGGTTTAGGGGTTTGGGGTTTAGGGGTTTAGGGTTTAGGCTTAGAGTTTGGGGAGTTTAGGGGTTTGGGCTTTAACTTTAGGGGAAATTTCAGTTTCGAGCTTTAGCTTCTCGGAACTGGTGGGTTTGGGCAAAACGGCTCGTCTATGGTGCTCACAGGGCGAGAGTGTTGAGATTGGAAGGAGGTGTCCTAAATCCAGTTGGTCCTACACCCTAAACCCTAAACCTACACCGTGTTTTGGAGACTTTCTGCTTCGGTCTGCCGCTTCTTTAGTCCACTAGGGTCCATGAGCTTTAGGCGTGCTTGAGGCTGTTGAGCCCGTTGCAAACCCAACAACAATCGAGAGTTCGCGCCCCAAAAGCATTCAGCCCCCATTCCACCATTAAGCCTAAGCCCGAGCCCGAAAACTGAATACCGAGTCAATACTTCTTCTTTATAGCAAGACTAGTTACGTAGTAGAAGTCTCGTGTAGTCCCTGCAGAACTATAGTGTAATCTCCCCCCGAAACTTCCCAGAGCCTAAACCCTAAACCCCTAGACCCCACTGAAGCCTTAAAGCCCTGAATCCGAGAGAGACCCTAAACCCCAAACCGTAAACCCTAAACCCTTAAAGCCCTGAATCCGAGAGAGATCGCTGAGAGAGGCCTATGCGTGGGATCGACCCGAGGCCTTGATCAAGGCCTTTGGAAGCTCGGGCTTTAGGGCTTCAGATAGAGGTTCTACACGATTTGTTTCTGGGTTGAAATGGTTCCTTCAGGTTCAGATAGGGGGTTCTATGCGGTTTTATATGGTTCTATAAGGTTCTACGGGTGTAATTTTAATTTTCAGGGTTGGGTTTAAGGGGAGGGGGTTGAGGGTTTCTTTAGGGTTTACATAGTAGAAAAGCCACGAGTTCAGTAGGGCTTGGGAAATCGCATGTAGCGCTCATGGTTGCGGCGAAGGGATTGAGGGGTCAGGTTTTGGAGTTTCAGGATACGGCGACGGAACCTTGATTACGGTATATTCTTCACCAAGCAGACTGGCAGTAAGTTCTTTGCTTACCCTAGTAACAGTAATTTTGTTCTTGGCAACTAGGAGGACTCCCGAACAGGCCCCTAAGGCCCCGAATGTGTAATCATAGAATAATCCACCACCCAAAAGCTTATTTGAATTACTTTCAAGTGCCAGCAAAAGATCCTGAGAGGCCATGGACATCTTTGAGGCCAGTGGCATGCACATCACCCAGGACGCCTGGTTTTAGGGGTTTAGGGCTTTCGGGGCTTGCAAATTTTGCGGATTGTGATTGTAGGTATGGGCGCTTAGGGTGGTTTCTTTATTTTATCCCGTTATTATTGGTTGGGCATCTTTGTTTGATCTAGAATCTAGAAGGGAGGCCACATATTATCGAGAATCCTGTTTTCCTTCCTGCCTAGCCAGCAGGAAAGTCTTTGCCTTTTCTAAGGGAGTAAGACTTTGGGTGTAGGGTTAAAGACTACAAGATTCAAGGTCTTGTGTTTGAGGTTTAGCCAGATACGAAGCCTGTTGCAAGAGGCTCTTTTTTGTTTGCTTTTTGGGCGCAGGCTTCGCAAGTAGTGTGTTGGGCCAAATCGCCGGTGAACCAAATCCTGCATGCATCCTACTATATTCACGATGAACGCAGGGTTAGGCTCCATGGATAACCATGTACGGCGACCGTCCAAGCAGCCATAGTTTCAGAGCGCAGATTTCAAGCAGCTCTGTGTCCCGTGAACTAATGTGCAAATCGTCATTGTCATGTTTAGGACAGCGAGTGGCGAGAGTTTTGGTCACTCGCTGTACCTGTAAGAGGTGGGATGATGTGCCTGCTGCTCGCAGTGAATTTTATGTGCCAGCTGTTCAGAATCTTCTGCTAGCTTTCGTTTTGCAGCCATGGCGCTTTCCGAACTTTTGACCGGCTGCTGGGACAAGCAGCTGGAAGCTGTGGTCCGTGCCGAAGGCAGCACGTCCGATGGTTCGAAGCGACGGAGGGAGCAGGCAAAGGATCCTCTGCGAGTCAGTTGCCCGTTGCTGGGCCGTTTGGCTCAGCCAAGAAGCCTTGAGGGCGTGACCCGGAAAGGGAGGGTGGGTTAGCGGCCTTCGGTTTGGGTGGTGTGGGGCTTTTAGGGCGTGTAGAATACTACTTCAGCATAGTAGGATCGGGACACCTTGCTCTTGTCTGGCGGACTGTTGAAAAGAACATACCACCCCAAAACTCTTCTAAAGATCTTCAAGACCCGGCCATCTCAGTACAAAAACCCTTTGCAGGGTTTTCTGAACAAAGCAGGGAGTCCTTTCCCTTGAACCCTAAGGGCTTAAGGCTTAGGATCCTTCTTTTTTAGGTGCTCTTTTTTCTTCGTTCCCCAATACCCAACCTTCAAACTTTTTGGGCTCTTATAACTTAGTAGTAGTCTGAAAGTTTAACCTTTTATTTCCCTGGCTTGTTGGAGAAGTAGGTTTTTGGGGCCCTAAACCCTAAACCCTAAACCCTAAACCCCAAGAGCCTTCAGACTGAGGTAAGCCCCCAAGAGGTGGTCGGGTTGCAGGGTTTCGGGTTGCAGGGTTTTGGGTTTCGGGGGTCTAGGGTTGAGTTAGGGTTTAGGGTTTAGGGTATAGTCAGGGTTTAGGGTTTAGGATATAGTCAGGGTTTAGGGTTTAGGGGTTAGGGCCCGCTGCAAAAAGGGTTTCCTGGTTTTGGTCTGTGGGGCTTCGGGTTTAGGGCGCCCCTCTCTATGTTGCAGTCATAGGCCCCTAGGTATACTTTGGATACTGTCCCCAGTCAGTAATAGTTGAATAATACTTACCATACAGCCATGTAAGGCCCTTAATCATAACTGTTACTGTCTGGGGCAGTACTTTAGGTATGCTACCCTAAACCCTAAACCCTAAACCCTAAGCCCTAAACCCTAAACTCTTTATTCAACAGCCCATGAACCCCAAACCTCAGACTTACAATCCTACGCCCTCGCAACTCCGAATCCTGAAGCCCGAAACTCTAAGCCCTAACCCTTAAACCCTGGCCTAAACCCTGAACCCTAACCCAAACCCCTAAACCCTAAACCCTAAACTCGCCTGCCCTAGTGGGCTCTTCACAGATTCTGCGGACAAAGGCCCTCCAAAAAAAATTCCCTAAACCCTAAACCGATCGAGATTCACTCAACACGCCGTCAGGAGGAGAAGGAGCAGCTGGCGAATCTGGACGAGGCCCGTGGGGTACGTCACCGCTGAACTCACCAAAGCGACCGGAGCTTTTGGGAGATGTGGGTTTGGGGTGTAGGGTTTAGG
>CAJNDV010000780.1:10419-25293 GCA_905221635.1 Symbiodinium sp. CCMP2456
CTACTACTACTACTACTACTTCTTCAGCTACAGCTTTTATATACCCCGCTGGTCTCCGAACCCAGATCTATGCAATGATCACACATCCCAGAAAGCCACACGCATGAGAGACCCGGTGCCAAACACACCTCAGACAAGGACAGCCAGGTTTCCTCCACGCCTCCCACAGCCTAATGATAGGGGCCTTAATAGTTCGAGTAGGGTTTTGGGGCCCATTCTAAAATGATTATAATAAGGACCCCCCCCAAAAAAATGTATAGGAAAGTTATTAGGCCCCTATATAAACCCTAAGCCCGATTTGGTAAATATTTGGGGCCCCTACATTAACCCCCAAAAGCGGTACACCCAAGACGCGTAGATCACCATCCCGAGCAAGGCCAGGGTTGAGATGAGCAGTTCTCCACAAGTGAGGAGGCCGTACCTTACAAAGGCTGTGGGATTTTTGGGTGATTTTTGTTTAGGGTTTAGGGTTTTGGGGCACTAAGGTTTAGGGTTTAGGGTTTTGGGGATTTTTTGTTTAGGGTGTAGGGCTTTGGGGATTAAGGTTTAGGGTTTAGGGCTTTCGGGATTAAGGTTTAGGGTCTAGGGTCTTGGGGAGCAAGGTTTATCGGGGTTAGGGTGCTGAAAAGCAAGGTGTGGTGTTTGGGGTTGGGGGGTGCGTGGGGCTTAGGTCAACTCCTAATCCCCAAAGACCCATAGGACAAAGCGGCAACCCCGAAGATAGCTCTCCAGATGTTCTTTTCACGTTATACCGAGGCCTGTATAGTTTGAGCAGGTCTTTGCCTCTAGATTAAATCTCGGCTAGGGAGGGCTTAGCGGTCTTTCTACTGTATGTAGTCTTGAGAGGGAATGGTAACGCAGGCCGATCAATAGAATCTGCATGGGTCTCGGAATTTAGTTTGACTTACCATTACAGGGATCTAAGTCTAAGTCTAGAGTACATGAAATCAATCGTTTGTTATGGTAACTTACACTAAGCGCCGCAACAAGAGCCCTTTGGGGCTCAGAATTACATGGTTTGGCCACGAGGTGCCACGCGTGCAGGCAGGCATGACTACTATCAAAGCTCCTCGAAACTGGTCGCTACCCAAAAATGGGGCTTTCCGATTCTAGTTCGGGGTTTCTATCTGGGCGCGTCTGGTAGACGCTTTCCGTTGAAAGTAGCAATAACAACTACAAGCATGAAGAAAGGACAATCAACACTCTAGCGCACCACCCGACAGCCTTAAGACTCACGGACGGGAAGATTAACAAGTGAGCATTAAAGGCAGAAGCTACATCGAGCCCGAAACGTTACACTCCTCAAAACCCCTTCAATACCCCAAATCATATCACAGTGGCAGACAGGGGGCAGCAACCGCCAGATTGACTTAATCTGCCGAATCATCCGGAAGGTTCGGACCAAGCGAATCAAGCGCAGCAGCCGGAGAATCATTATCTGCAAAGCTGGGACGCATTTGCCAAGAGAACGCCAGCAGGTTGCGGGGCTGTGGAGGCTAAAGGATCTGCGAGCTCCACCATGCCACACTTCAGTCGTATGTACCGTAGAGTACATCATCGTAACTACCATGGTAGTAGCTAGCCCGGTAACCGTTACAGTAATTACATGCAACCCTGACACTGGCCATTATATTAACTCGTACCTGATCAGTCGTCCGGCCTGCTGCTCGGATTGCACGTTGCTGAAGGATAAGAGCTGCTCAATGTAGGCGCTCGTCACCTGCGAAGAAAAGGACTTCGAGAAAAGTTGCAAGGCAGTGCATCATTGCAACAATATATCTAGAGGTATGCAAAGCAAATATATTTGGAGATGCCTATACAGGAAGCCATAATCCATAACACCCAAAACATAAAATTACTTTAAAAAACTACCCAACAGCCTTATAGTAGAGTTCTGATGGGGTTCTACAGGAGTTCAGGATCTTTGCGCTTCAAATTACGAAACTTGCGCTTGATGCTTTGGCCAGGTTAACCGTTGATGGCTAAAGGCAAGGCATTCCCTAAACCGGCAAAGGTAGGTAACATAAACGCCCAACGCCCCTTAAAAGGCTAATGTTCTACATTCAACATAAAAAGGCCCAAGTAAACCGTACCTAAATCAATCGACTTACGCACTCCATCTCCGGCTCTACCGAAAGGACGTAATCTACGTGTTACCGACTCGAAGAGGTTTTGGTGTCGCTTTTAGTATGATGCTACTACACAAACCTGAGTCTTAGAAAGCCCTAAGGAACAACATTGATTGCTTGATAGTTATTCCCATCTCCATACTATTAAAGTTATTATTGCAATGCAACATAGTATTTACCTTATTTACCGACTACCATGATTGCTGCCCTTACTCTTCGTTGCAGCGCACATCCTCCAAAGAGGCATTCTGAAGAGTACGCATGCCTACATACTTGCTCAAATTACATAATGAAATCTGCCAGAATCTATCAAAAACTTGTTGCTACGAATTAAAGCCTCCCACGCAACTGGCCAACTTCAGGAGTTTGATGGCTTAAAGTTTTTAAAGTTTTTGGCGCTCACTCCCGGACTAGGCAGGCGAGGTCTGGGCGTGGTATGTGTGGTGGTTGAGGTCGTCCGGGGCTGGGGCACGTGGCAAACTCCAAAACATCCTTCCATGGTGAACCCTCCACCCCCGCTTGACCTGACGCCCCTCACGCTAGCCGCTAGATCCTCTTATCTTAGACTTTAGACTAAATAAACCCTAGAACCCCAAAGCTGGCCTGAACCCTACACCCGAAATGCCCTGGACCCTGGGTTTTCTTTTCCTGGTTATCCTGCTTTCGCTGCCAAAGACTCATGCACTGAATTACCAACCCCTGATGGACGCCATCCTCCGGGCGCGCTGCTTCCTTTGGAATGCAGGCTAAACTTGAACATGGCCCTCTTGCGACTTTCTCATGGGCCCACATCTGGCCCAAAAATGCCTGTCACCCTGGAGAGTTGCCATGCCCACGGACCCCAGCAGTTTGCTGCAAGGCCTTGCACCTTTCGCAAAGTCTTCGAACATTTCGCAGGTTGCCTCTGGTGGCTCTTGATTGCTTGTAGCACTGTAGGCACGGCGTCAGGTAGTACGCGGCACCCCCATGAGGGAACACGAGGCCAAATCGAGGAGCCAAAGGACTCCATCTTCACCTTCCACTCCGAGGTTCGACACTGTGATGTCTCGTAACTTCAGACCCCGGCTCCCGAGCCACACTACTATGATCGACATGAAGGTGCCATTGTTCGTTCTCTTGCGGCTGCATTTCTCGTATCCACGGCTTGGACATGGACGACATGCCACATGCCTTGCAAAGGCTCTAGTCAGCGGGTCGTCCAGGCGAACTACCACTGGTTCCGCACGCAGAACTAACGCACATACCTCCTGAAATTTTGCACTCAGGAACTCTTCCTCTCCGAACTCTGAAAGTACGTCACGCGAGAAATCCTTGTGCCAATGCGCGTCATTGGAACCTCTTTCTGAAGCCTTGTGTTCTGCACATCCTCACACTCACACTCGGACGAGTCCAGGCAAGGTCTGCAGACAACTTCACGACCCGGTAGATGAAGCCCGAATGACAGCACCCTTCCGTGAAGACAATCCAGCCTACACACACCACAGGAGACCACAACACCCGAGTTGGTCCTCAAGAAAAGCGTGTGAAACACAGTGCAACACGGTTCCGCTCCTATCTCAGGTGCGCATTTCCCTCCATATGCAGTCCAGACATGCAGCGGGCACACAAGCGCAGCATCCATGACGAACTGATTTCGTCCTATCCCAAAGCACCAAAGTCTACGCCTTTGCAGCATGTAGTCAATCCTGGATCTCAGCAGACATCTCCACTCAAGTTGTCATGGCATGCCGCCAGCAGCTCGCCAGGATTATGTCATGCAAAATTCAACCAGTTCAGTCCTCCTCAAGAGTTCCATGGCAATGCAACATGCATCTGCTGCACGGGTTCGAGATGCAAGCTGCAAGTATACGTCTAAATTCCAGGCAGAACACATACCACGAGCAAACCTAAGCCCGTTCATCGTTGCCAAAGTCCAACAGGATCAGGTGCTTTGATATGTCCTTTCATCACGTCCCATGCAGCATCCACGTTGTATGCGGTGATTGGCCATGCAGCGAAGTACAGTGGGACATGTGCAGATGCCATGCTGCCGCCAACTGCAACTCCTTAGAGCAGTGATGCAGCTGTGGTCTGCCGTCAGAAAGTTCAATATCAGGCCAGCCAACCGCCCGCTTGCGTTGCGTCCGCCAGCCATGCATCTGGTCCCACATTTCGTCGAGGTCGCTGGAACCGAAGTCCGTGCTCTCTTCGTATCCTTCGAAGTCATCAATGATGTAAATCTCGAGGGGCTCAACGATTCTAACATTCCGGGTGTAGATGTCAGGTGCGACCAATTGCCCACCAAGGTTGGCAACATCTTCCACACTGACAGGAGCCGTAGACCGCGGGTCCCGACGGACACCAAGTCCAGCCCTCGCTTGGCGCAGTTCGCATTTGCATTGGGCTGCACACGCTCCTCTCAAGCCGGCCTTCAGCACAATTGTGCTTGATCACAACCTGTCAGTCGACGTTGACGAGCTTGAAGTACTCGAGTGCAACATCCTGCTGAATGGACGCCTTGACGGAGCCTACAGCTTCCCTTCAGCTTGGAAATCTGCGATGGACGCATGACATGTATTTTTGCTCTCGATGGCAGCAACGGCACATACCACGATGCTTCAAGCGCTGTAACAAGGAGCTTGATGACAGAAAGCAAGCTTGGGGTGGAAGAGGCTTGAGCCGTAGATGGCTACCCGGGGTTCAGGATATACGGTTAGGCCCATTCCCCTTAAAACCTTCCACCGCCCATCCCCGCCAGGATAGCATCGAAGATGAACCAGCCATCACGGAGGCACTTGGACTGAAGGGCAATGGCGCGGATAGCCAACTCCACGGAGTAGAAGACTAGGAAGAAGATCTCCTGGGCTATTCGAGGGCCTTTTTTGGGGTTTGGGGTTTCGAGCTTTTGGGCGTACTGTAGGGCTTTTTAAGGCTTCGGGCTTAGGGCCTTGAGACGGCTGTGAAGACGGCCGGTTTGTAGTCTAACCGCAACTCCTTGCCTTTCTAGAGCCGGCAACCCCCTCCTCCGAAAGGTGCAAGCGGCTTAGATCTAGAAAGGTTTAGGGTTTGAGGTGTCGGTTTGGGGTTTGAGTTGTAGTAAGATTCAGCATTCGGCCAAAGGCAAACGCTTGGAGAGATCGGCAGTCAACAACATCAAACTCAACTGCAGAAATCCAATCGTGTGATTCGGGCTGTCGCTGTCCTGGACCTGCTGCTTCATTCCGAACCGATCAAGTATAGGCCCCACCGACGAAACCCTGTACAGCTTGAACCCAAGCTCGGCAGCCCTTAGCCAGAAACAATCGCCACCTTCACCCTCGGTACCGGTGTCGAGACGTGTAATCTTCAAAGCAGTTTAGATGATCGAGTATGTCAAGCAAACTCGAAATGACTACGTTGCCAAAGGACTTACGACAACTCGCAATGCAACAATGCAAGTGCCACCATGGCCCATGGCTATCAAATTAATAAATAGTTAGAATGGGGTTTGGGGTTTTTACAATGGTAATAAGCATCCCCCAAAATTGTATAGGCAATTATTAAGGCCGCTATATTACCCGCTTGTGCTTCCTGCTACTGTAAACTCAGCCAATCCCGCCAAAGTGCCCTGTGTAATTTGGGTGTGTTCGACTCGTGTTGCCGCCCCACAGGCGCAATCCCGTGCAGTACGTCATAGGGTCGCATTGTGCGTTTCAGGGGTGCTCCTGGAATGGTTCTTGCATAATATAGAGGCCTTAATAATTAGAACAGAGTTTTGGGGCCCATTACACTATAAATATAATAAGCAACCCCCAAAGTGGTATTAGTAAAAATTTAGGCCCCTAAATTATGCTTGGCTCGGGCCAGAGGATGCCTGTCACTCTTTGGGGTCTATGCTCGCTACTATGGCAATCTTTCGTATTAGGGAACCGGCGCACAAACGGCTAAAGCACATTTTGTGGCGCCTTCGTAACAAAGGTGGCTTGTCGAAGGCCCAAGCGATGATCTAGAGCCCCAAACCTATAAATGCTTGCCGAATCATCTAGAGGGACCCCAGATATCCCAATCCCGTCGGGATTAGGATATCTGGGGTCCCGCTAAATGATTCTGCAAGCGTTTATAGGTTTGGGGCCGAAAATGCGAAAAAAAAACGAACAACAACTGATCCGGCTGAGCTGCCGCCTCGGCAGCCCAAGGCAGCCCGGGCCCCTCCAAAGAGTAGGTTTGTGAGTGGGGGTATGGGGTTTAGGGTTTAAGGTTTAGGGTTAAGGGCGCTCACTCTCGGACATGGAAAGCTCGTGGTCGAGGATTTAGGGCTTCGGGTTTAGCGATTCGAGCCTACGAAGGCTTGGGTATTTTAGGCATGCGCCTCTACGCTGGTCTGGTGCTGGCTCTGGTACTGGTTCTGCTGCTGCTGCTGCTGCTGCTGCTGCTGCTGCTGCTGCTGCTGCTGCTGCTGCTGCTGCCGCTGCTGTTGCCGTGGCTGATTGGCTGCTCACTGGTGGTCGGTGGTTTTTTTGCATCGGGACTTGTGCAATCGCCTGAAGGTCTGAGTATAAACCCGAAACCCCCAAACCCTCAAACCCTTTTTCAACGAGGTCTCCCTAACCCTTTTTGAATCAGGAGCTTGATTGGATGCCTGGAAGTGAGACTCCCTGACCCTAAGCCCCAACCCCTAACCAAAATTCAAAGAGGGCCTTGGCCGTCTCTCCCGTGCTCGGAAGAGACATGTGGCTGTCGACGCCGATGATTGCCTCGTCTACTACAAGGGCCTTAATGTTTCGAATAGTGCTTCCGGGTACACTCTTCTATACTATGTAGATATAGAATATAGGGACTATAAGGGAATACTGTTCGTGCCTATTCCGACCCCTCAATTACCTTCAAACCGTGCGCACGCTCGTGTCTATCCGGTGCCCAGGGGCCGAGTTGGCGACGATAACGAAAGAGATCATGCACTCGAACCAGTCCTCCAAAAACGACACATTGATGTAGGGGCTTTAACAATTAGAAAAGGGTTTTGGGGTATAACCAAAACTATACTAAGGAACTTCCAAAATACTTTTGGCAATTATAAAGGCCGCTATAGTGGGCACCATGCCCAAGGGGGCGAGCTTGATTAGCACGGTGGTCATGAGTAGAATTGTGATTATGGCGATTACGATCCTGAGGATTAGGCTGATGACCATCATCATCTTCACCAAGAAATCGACCGTAGGTCTTGGATTCTCGAAATTCAGCGACCCCGATCTCCAGAAACCAGCAAACCTCAGGCACCGAATATGTGTCGTGAAACCCCTAAACCCAAAAGCCTAAGAAAACCCAGTTCAAAGAGTGCGAAAGAAGGTTTTGCGGGCTTGGCCCTGGCGCTCTGGCCCCTCGGGCGAAGGGGCCAATGCCAGAACATCGCAGCTTGTGCCCCACAAGAAACCCGACCTGTGGTATACCATCATCTGCACAAGCCCCATACGACATACTAGTGTGCTGAACGGGCCCCTGGATACCGGTGCAAGCGGGTTCCTCACATGTCGACCTCCTCTCTCTGACATGCCGCACTGGCTGTTTAGGGACGAAACCCAGGACCGAGGGGCTGGAAATTTTTGGGACGTTGAGGGTTCAAGACTGAGGGTTGGGGCAGGGCTTGCTTGAAAGTCCACTTCCTGCGCTTCTTGCACAGCACACCGCCTGACACGTTTACATGGTAAACCCCCCAAAAAAAAAACAAGCTAAAGCCCCAAGCTCAAATCGAAGCAAAAAGACTTCAGCGGCACCCTTGAAGGTCCGGATGACAGGGACGTAAACCCTGCGCCCTCAGCCGAAACCCCATCCTTCTTGATCAACTTCTTGCAGACATGTTCTGTCCTGCAGAGCTCTGGGAAGCTTTTAGCAAGGCTTCAGTTGGGTTACGGCCTTTTCCTCGGGGCTCCGGATTTAGGGATGTTTAGGGCCTAAGCCGTAAACCTAAAAGTCCTACATTTTAGGGCATAAGCCGTAAACCTAAAAATCCTACACCTTCCTACACATTCTTAAGCCCTACACTGACAAAACCCATACCTTTGACTTTCAACCACGAGACTCGATCTTCCGAGGACTTGGGCCTTCCAAGCCCCAAACTCCGGGTCACCCCAGAAACCCTAGAAACCCTTTTTTTCACAAGGGTTTAGGGTTTAGGGTTTAGGGTTTAGAAACCCTAGAAACCCTAAACCCCTAAACCCCTAGACCCTAAACCCTAAACCGGCACTCTAAAGCTTGAAGCTTTTCGGGTTGCGACTTGGTGCACTTCTCGATTCGTGCGTATCCAGGGTTTGGGGTTTGGGTTTAGGGTGTTGTAATGTTGCGCAAGCTTTCAGGAAAGGCCGAAGAAGCTCTGATTTGCGGTCCCCTCTCCCTCTCCATCCCTCACTCGTTAGCTCACTCGCTCACTGGGTACAAGTTATTCAGGCTTCTATGTACATCTAGAACCTACATTATCCCCAAAAATGGCGTGCCTCGGAATCGAAACTAAAGTTTCGATTGCTCAATGACGTGGTTAGACGATTGAAGGTTGAGGAGCCTGAACCCCCCCCATATCCCCGAAAACCACAAACCGCTAGACCTTCAACACGATAAGCCCGAAAAGTAGCCCTGCAAACCTTATAGGCCCCACAAGCCACGCAAGACCCACAAACTCTATCAACCCTGCAAGTGCCACAAGATGCTGTAAATTTAGAAGCCCAGTACATCCTGGGGGGAGGTTGTGCGCTTGACAACAAATCCAACAGCCTGGGTGGAGGGCCTAGAAAACCCAAACCCCAACTGATCTTCCAAACCCCGCACTCCACGGCGCCTCTTCCACAAGCCCTCGGATTGGTGAATCTGCAAGCTCTTCTGCTTCCTTGCTTGAGTTTCGGGTTTACGCTTTAGGGTTTAGGGTTTTAGAGTTAGGCCCGAAAGCCCTACAAAGCCTGCGGCCCTGTAAACCCTAAACCCTGTAACAACCCCCAGCTCCCTGAACCCCGAAAGCCCCAGAAACCCTATCAACCCGGAGCCCTTCACAGCTTTACCCCAGGCGCTCAGAGAATTGGAGTCTAGGGCTTGGGGACCCTTCATGCCAGCCGCTTCAAGGTTTCATCATGGTTTCTGGGGTTTTATAGGGCTTTAGTCGTATAGCATAGGGTACGGTATTGGGATACACATTCTGGTAAGAATACATGGGGACTATAAGTCTATAAGCGCATAGTATTACATGTGAAAATAGTCTTCTTGTCTAGTATGCAAACCTCGATGTAAAATGTACAGGACTTCTACACTGAAGTCGGCGTTGGTATGTTTAGGGCTAGGGCAAGGCATACGGTTTGGGGCTGACGTCTTCAGCGCCTGAGGGGTTCTTCGACACTCACCGCCGGGCACGTTCCGAGTTTTCGACTCTCACACTCGCACAAACTATAATGTAGGGCCTTAATAATTAGAATAGAGCTTTGGGGCCCATTGTACTATAGTTAAAATAAGGACCCACCCCCCCAAAAAAAATGTAGGTAATTATTTACGTAGGCCCCTTTATTACCTGTTGCTGCGTTAACACTAGGCAGCCTCTAGAGCAACCAACCACGGAGGTTGGTCAGCAACTAGTTACTGGTAGCGCTTGGAGACTCTTCCTCAACTCGCTTGGAGACTCTTCCTCAACTCAGCCTCTGTAAACAGGTTTAGGGTTTAAGGTTTAGGGTTCCTAATCTGTATGCTTGAACCATAAATGCTGGAACCCTGACCCCTGCCCGGGCGTAATGCGGCTGCAGGACATCGAAAACCTGACTCTCTCTCTCTCTCTCTCACACACAATCCGGGAGCTTGTGCGCAGAGTTGTTCCACAATGACGCCCACACATTGCAGGGGGATTTATGTATGAATCTGATTAGGGAATGCCTGGTTCAAACCTTTACAATATCTTAGCCAGATGAAGCCTTAACAAGAATCGAAGGGTTTCTGAATCAGGTTTCCTGCAACACTCGCGGTCGATACTCGCTGCGCCTTTTCAGGAAGCATGCTTCCAAAGGGGCACACCAGGACACCCTCTGAAGACTAAGATAAGCCCTCATAACCCTAAACCCAGCGGAAGCGACGGCTACCTGGACGCCCTTGTCCATAATATGAGGGGGGGCCTTAATTTAGAATATGGTTGTGTGGCCTACGATACTATACTTAAGGAAACACCAGAATGCTCTCGTAATTATTTAGGGCCCCATGCCTCAACCCAGCCCTAAACCCCGAACCCTTGTCCACAGCTTAGATTCTGCTTTGTCGTCTGCTCGCGGACCTTCTTCAAGAGGCGCCGGGTGTGGGGACTGATCGACGCATCCTGGACATGCCGTCGGGGCTTCGGGGGGGTTCCTGTAAGGGCTACTGTAAAGATTACTGTATAAGGACTATTATAAAGATTATCATATAAGGGCTACGATAGAGATTACTGCATGAGGGCTACAACAAAGACTACTAGAAAGGCTACTGTAAAGATTACCAGAAAGATCTAGAAAGGCTACTATACCGGTTACGATAACAATAGCTACGATCAAGAGTACTACTGTAAGGGTTTAGGGTTTAGGGGGACGGATCGATGGAACCCGGGCCATGGCCCTTTGGCAAGGCTAGGTTGAGGGTTACAGATTCGGGAGTTTCCGAAAATTAGGGGTACCTTATTTTGGGGTCCTTATAATAAGGATCCTATTATTTAGGGTACTATATTAGGGTCCCCTATTTTCGAAAACCCCCATTTTGTAGGGTCCCTATAAACGTCTATATTCGGGTTTAGACTTTTTACATCTGGACTTGATGAAGGCCAGCACCCCAGTCCTTGGTCCTGCGCTCAGTGGGGTTTAGAATACTGAACCCTTTTTTGCAACGGCCTTGTCAGATCTCGACCGGACTGAGAATACTAAACCCTAAACCCTGAACCTAGAGAAAGTTGGGTGTGGTTGTTTTGCTAGGGTTTGCGGCTCTGGGTCCAGGCTTGGGTCTGCTTGGGTCAAAAAATTTGGGGCCTAGTGTCGTCTTTGAATACACTTGGGTTTAGGGTTTAGGGCTTTAGGGTTTAGTGTTTAGGGGTTTAGGGTTTAGGGTCTTCAGAGGGGGAGGTGGAGAACTGGAAGCACCAGATGTTTGGCCGAAGGCCTGACTACCGCCTAGAGTATACAGACGTTCACCCTGTGGGTGGCTCATCAATTTTGATGCTCATCAATTTTGAAGTGCACTGCAAAGAACAGTCTTTCATACATTCATTGATCTTGTCCATCATTATGTCTACTTTTAAGAAGCATCCCTGGATTTCCTTGTTGACTTTGCCCTTTCATGCATCTAGTAGGAGTGTGGTTGTTGGGGTCTCGAAGTTTTGGGTTTTAGCCTCAAAGCTGAGATTGAGGAAGAATCTCGCCAGCGTCTGACACCACCACAAAGAACCTTCTCTTCAGCTTTGCCCTGGCTACACACGTCCGGGAAACGACTGCAAGGACCTATAGTAGCTTCTGGGAGCAGGCGTGTTTTTAAGCCCAGGATACCCGTAACAAAAACTCACAGTGCGAACCGCAAGCCCGAAACCGAAGGCCCTTAACCCGAAGGCCCCGTCTGTCTTCCAGGACATGCCGAAGCGGCCAAGTCTTCGAGGTGTGTCTTGCGCGACGGAGGAGTTTCTCCCTGGGGATTTCCGCAGTTTCGGGTTCAGGGTTTGGGCCCAAACCCTAAACCCTTTTTTGAAATCGGACTTGATGACCCTTTACCCTAAACCTTAACGGTCGGATTGGAATGAAGTGGCCTGGCATCGCAGTAAGGAGCTTCTCGGACAGGAACTAGTCATTGCGGATGGCCCGTCTTCGGGGTGTGACTTTTCCGCGCAACACCATACAATATTCAGGAGAGTCATGTGCAGAGAGATATAGATAGATAAATAGATAGATGGATAGATAGATAGATAGGTAGATAGGTAGGTAGATAGATGGATGGATGGATGGATAGTTGGATAGATGGATAGATGGATGGATAGATAGACAGGTTTAGGCTAGATTAGATTAGTTTAGATTAGATTAGACTAGACAGATAGATAGGTAGATAGGTAGGTAGATAGATAGACAGACAGATAGACAGGTAGGTATATAGATAGATAGATAGATAGATAGATAGATAGATAGATAGATAGATAATTACGATAGAACGGAGATCTCAATTTTCGAGGCATGAAGCGATATCGACATGCTCTCAGATTTCTGCCGGGGATGTATGTGAAGACTTCTATGAGCGCACTCCATCTTTTGTGGCACGGATTCTCAGGTATCCTCAGCTCAGTCGCAGCCGGCTGCCCACTGGAAGCACTGATCTCCCCTTTGGGGAGGGTGGGCGGGAAGCTTGAGCGTTTCACAACAACGAAAGCACTCCATGCGCTCTCATCAGTCATCCTGTGCACGCACAAACAGACTTCTATGAGCGCACTCCATCTTTTGTGGCACGGATTCTCAGGTATCCTCAGCTCAGTCGCAGCCGGCTGCCCACTGGAAGCACTTGTAGCCCCAAAAGCCAGCGAAGCCCTCGTTGCCCTCGTTGCAAAACGTATCTGCAACGATCTCCCGAATCACCCCAAAGCAGAAGGTGTTCACCCGTCAGTAGGCAAAGTTGTTGTAATGCCAGGGAGCTGTCAGAGCATGAGCAAGCGCCTGGCACAACTTGGGAGGGTAGGGCTGGGCCACCACTGTCATGGGCAAACCCGAGGGATGAGAACCTGAAAGTTGCACATGACGTCGATGAGTGCGACTGCAGATATGAGTACTGTCACAGGTCTGGCCCAACCTGTTAAGATCATCGCTGTCGATGCCATGGCTTAAGAAACCAGTTGGCTTCTTCCAGGCCGAGCCGTACTGACAAAAGTCACTTCTGGTCAAACGAGTGCCTGGCCGGTGAAGTAGCTGCCGAACTGGAGGCAGGCGCCAGGCCTTACTGCTCCAAGGGTTCTCAATAATGAAAGGGACACCGCATGAAACACAGACCTGGGCGATGGCACAGCAAGTACGGAAGCATTCATTGCCGACACGAACCTTTTCTTGTTCTGATGGAGTTAAAAGGTGTGCAGGAAGTCCCCAGGGGTAATCCTGGTTGCGGATGACCTTGGCTCGATCGCGCGCCACGGAGAAGCTGGTGCAGACTGGGGCCATCATCACGGCACCAACTCGTCCTTTGTGAATTTCTCTTTTCAGACGGCGAACGACCGCTGGGTCAGTCAGATCATGCTGCGGGCCAAACTTTATATCCCATTCCTTTGCATGAAAACCTAGCTGTCGACATGCCTTGGACACACCACCACATCCGCTGAACAGATCCATCACATAGAACGGGGAACTGAGATATCGACCTCGGCGATGTCGGGGATACGAGCCGTGCCGCCCAGGATGCCCGTAAGCGAATCTTCGCAGAGCTGCATGAAGAGGCGCTTGGTGACCGGAATTCGGTTCCACGTTTGTGCTAGCTTGGCACTCTTCTCGTACCTGTGTACGCTTTTTGTGCTTTTCCACTGGCCTCTGCGCTGGACCTCCAACTGGGAGCGGTAGTTGCGGCTCCGATCGATTGACGGCCCGCTGTGCCGAGTGTGGTAGGGCGTCAAAGCGACACCCAGACGACCAGCAGCTGTGCTGATTGCTCGGGCGTACTCCACGTACGTGAAGTTCCAGAGTGGATGACTTGGCATCCCCTTTTTGAGCTCGGCAAAGACCTTGCTGGACCAAGTTGCCAGGAACGGACTGTCGAGGATTACACTCACGTCGAAGAGCCCTGTCTTGGAAGTCTTGCCTTCGGCTTCCGGCGCCAGTAGCAAGCTCCAGTGGTTTGTCACTTGCGAAGCAGGACGGACGAGCGACTCTTTCCGGCAGTTGAGGAGCTCGCTGGGCCTGGCGTAGGAAGACACTGCCACCATCACAAAAACCGCCATCGACAGAAGCCCCCAGTGCACTAGGAGCGCTGCCACAGCAGCCCAGACGGCCAGAGGGTAAGCATCCCTCGTGCGTCCGGGACACAGCTTCCTCCAGCCCTTGAGGGCCCTCCAGGCTCTGGGGAGCTTGGTGCCCCCTAACCGGCCGCACGAAGGATGACGATGCATGACGCTGGCCATGAGCCGGTCTCCGTGGTAACTCTGGTAGGCCTGGCTGTACATGACATTCATGTGCTGAACCAAGGCATGATCAATGGGGTTTTTCAGGGACGTGTCCAGCTTGTTCTTCGCCGCGAACTTCGTGAAGCGTTTGAGCTCCCTCACGTAGCTCTGCTGGGTCTGTGAGTTCACGGCTTGCTGCTCCAGGTGCGTCGCGGGCGTAAGCCCCTCTTTGGAGTCCATCAAGCCGGAGACGATCTGGGAGGACTTCCTCACACGAAATTTTGGTCTCAGGGCTCTTTCCCTTGCCAACCTCTTCGGGGACGGGGAACGGCTTGTGCTTGAACTGCTCGTCCGTTGTCTTGTGGAGGGCTGTTTCTTTGAGGAGCTCACTGGATCCAGAGGGACAGCTGAGAGGTCGAAGTCTATGGCTTTCTCCAGAGTGTGGACGACGGTAGCCGAAGCGAGATGAGCCACTGTTCTTTCTCTTGCTTGGGTGGACCTCCGACTTCGGAACCTCCAACTGTCTTTTCCTCCGCTGCTGGGAGCCGAACTTTCTCCCTTGTCCAAGCATCTCGTGCGAGACCCCTTCATGGCAGGGCAAGGGGATCTGATCAACCAGAAGCTTTGAGGGAACTGCGTCAGAAATACGGCTTGGCTCATCACTGCTGTTTAACTCGCTAGGTAGCCATC
>CAJNDV010000780.1:28681-46159 GCA_905221635.1 Symbiodinium sp. CCMP2456
TCGAGATCAGGAGTGAGGATCCCCCATACCATTCCGTGTGATTTCCACAACAAGATGCGCTCGTGGTACATCCGATCATCATTGAAGTATGCAGCCACACGTTGGCCGGGGATACACTTTGACAACTCCGCGGCCCTTACACCTTGGACTTGGACCCTTCTCATCCCGTAGAGGCCCCTGTGCAATCCAATGGCGGGTACAGCAGCTGTAAACAAGGGCCAGGATCAAAGCAACGCAGAGCAGGGACAGTGCGATAAGAAGCTCTCTATGTATCCCAGTCTCGGTGCTCGCCGCCTGGCACTCGCAGCTGCACACACAAGGAGTGCGATCCAGCGCAATGCTTGGGCGCCCCCGGAAGAGAGACTCAAGCAGCTGGAGGGACCATGCACACAGGAGGGCCTCTACTTTCATCTTGAAGCTTGAGCGTTTCACAACAACGAAAGCACTCCATGCGCTCTCATCAGTCATCCTGTGCACGCACAAACAGAAAGCACCACACCAAAGACGAAACAAGCAAACATCAAATACAAGAGCAAGAGCACACGCAGAAATCCCTAAGTCACATGTGCAGAAGGTCCCACATCGACAATTGCCGAGCTACTCATCGTGGTTTGTTCGTCGGATGTCCCGTCCCTACAGTGCGGTTTCATGAGTTGGGCAATCGGGCATATCAAGAAGTTTCGCAGGAAAGCTGCATTCCCTTTAGGGATCTCTGCTGCCTCTCACTGAGCAATACTGTACAAGCATCCCTAGCCGGACATGTCCGACGCAGGCCGACACACGATACAGACTCAGTTAGCCTGCTCATCAAACGTGGGATCAGTCCATATGAAGTGCCCGGCTCAAGTCGTCACCACAGTTCTCCAGTGCTTCGGCGCCGCTTTGCAGAGCTTGCGCTTGTGCAGCTATGTCGAGCTTCATGACGCCGCCCAGCTCAAAGCCGAATTGCTTTCGGTTCTGTTACTTTGGCCATGCCGGGATGAACCAGCCCACCTGCTGAACCCGCCCTTCCTGCGCACTCCTGCATAGATCATGAAACGAAGCAGGAGCGCAGAAGAATCCTCCGAAGGATATGAAGGTGAGAGTGAAACCAATGCCAACAAACTGAGAGTTTTCAGATCAAGGTATGCGTGTCCGGCGCCTTGGCTGCAGGAGGTGCCGGGTCCAACGGACTCAGTACCTACCGAGTTCTCGGTGCCATTACCAGCGACTCGGCTTCAAAAGGAATGCTTCATACCATCCACAAAATCGTTACGAAGAGGCCAAAGGCATCCAAGGGCACTTGAGACATGGAGGCGGTATTCGAGGTTGCTGAGGCCGTTCGGGGGATCAGCGTCTGAAGCACTGCCTGGTCGAGCTTGACTTCAGGTGAACTTGCTTGGCCCCCCGTCCGTGCCCCCTTCGGGCAGCGTTGGGCATCCGGAGCTTTGCAGCCGACCCTGTGTTCGCCTCATGCGCTCGGGGTGACTCGCATCTCCAGCGTGAAGGGTCTTTTTTCTCATTTCGGAGTGAGTCTATGGATTCGTGGGAGTCCAAAGGATGCTTCCGGAATCTTCCGGATTTGCGAATGGACGAGATTGCTGTATGTGGCTGTTACAGATCCTGGGACTTGCATGTGTGCTGGCGGCGACACCCTGCCAGTCCTGCTCGAATCCACGAATGGCCAAGGTACTGCGAGCAGGGCAACGCCTGTCGCTTTTGCCACCTCCCTCATGACGGTCCCGCTGCGAAGCCCGACCAGGCGTGCGGCTGTGATGTCTGATCCACTGAAAAGGGGTCTCGAGCAGTCGCATGCCGAAGGTGAAGCGCCGGCTCATGCAGGCGATGTTCCTTGGTGGCTCAAGCCTGTCAGACGTTAGACGAGTGAAGTCCTCCATGGCCCTTGCCCGGAACCTCCCCGTGAGAAATAAGGTGTGATGGCGAGCTGATGGCGACTCTTCTGCCGCACATCCGCACCCGGGCCCTCGAGGTCACTCCCTGCTCCTGCCTTTGTCAATGCGTGCAACTGCAAACTAAGCCGAAGCGATCCAAAGCGCGAACCGCCGGCCGAATCTACATGCACGTGAAAGCTGTCGTATCAGATCATACACGTCTGAATAGCACATGTCACCCGTCGAACGACAGCCGCTCCGAACCGCTCTGGGCCCCGTACCTCTGCAGGCCGGCCTCACACCCCAAGTGTTTGCGTTGCTGGCAGAACTGGAGGAGACTTGTCTTGCAGGGTTTGGGGTTGTGTCGTAACGAACGGTTGTTGGCTTGGCACTTTCCAGCAGCTTGTGCACAGAGGTCGTGGTAATGGGTCATGTTGGGCGGCTTGTGGCAACTTTATTGGTAGCAGTTTACAACAGCTTGCAAACCTCCGCCCTAGTTTCGGATCTAAGCCAGTACGCAGCGAATTTGAGCATCGAGTCTGGGATCCTGCCCTGGGTGTCATTCAGCGCACGAGAGCCAAGGCGGAACTCCGTGAGGAGCTTGCACTTCGGCCGGTGGTGGAGCCTGTCCAGGCATGACCGCATGTGAAAGCAGCACTTGGCCTCACGACTGTCGCTCCGCTCGCTCCGCTCGCTCCGCTCCCAGGTGTCTGCGAGGCAGGAAGGGAGTCTCAAGAGGGCGCCTTGGCTGAGAATCTGGGGCCCGCGACACACCGCATTGCAGGGATTCTGCAGTCCGCGGCAAGTAGCCCGAACCAATGGCCCCGGGCAACAAGCTTCTTTCATGTGCGTTTGCAGTATGTGTTTCTTGAGAAGCGCAGGTGCTGGCACGAATGTCTTTGGTCGCACTCGTCGCCGGACAGCATGGGAGTAGTGTGTCAGAAAGCCGCGGTTCGCTGGGGATCGGAGCTTGTGGTGCGAGGACCGGTTAGGAACATTATTTTTGAGGTCTGAGTACTTTGCAGTAGTTACGGCCGGGACTTGCCCTGGCTTTCCCCTCATGGATACACTCCCTCATCCCATGACGCTGTTCCCCCATAAGCCTGAAGGTCAAACGGTTTCCGACACGCTCTCCAAAGCGGATCCAGGACTGATCCCAAACCCCAGAAAAGGCTTTGAAGTCCACCGCCCAGGACCTGTTGGATTGGACATTCGCAGAGGGTTCGGCCGGAGGAAGTTGGGCTGATATTTCTGGATGGGCCATCAATAAGGGGACCCCCCGCACCCGTTTCTGGGTTTGTCCACCACTGAGACCCAAGATTCCGGCAGGAATTACTTGATGCACTTCGCCGGGCACCGTCTGTGTCTTTGGAATGGGGCCCATGCTTGCGGCTCTGAGAATGCGTTGGTTCCAATTGGCCCTTCTTGGGCTTGAAAGGGTGAGAAAAACTGCAGCCGGAGGGCAGACTTCAGAGTTTTGCAGAGGGCAGACTTCAGAGTTTCGTGATGCCCGCCCTACACGGTACTTGAGCAGCTTTCTGGTTCAGCTGGCCATGAGATTGTAAGGGACCAATGCTGCCGCTCTGTGGGCCCCCATGTTGTAACTGTGTACCGGGTCGGCCTCTGACCCGCATCTTTGGCAATGGCCGGGCATCTCGACCCTTGGGGACAGAGAAGACGTCCCCTGGGTCGATGCGAGGAATCGGTGGGAATGCCGAAGCTGTGAAGTTGGCCGACGGCAGACAAGAACTGACGAGGTATGATGCATCGATGCACCAACCGTCCCCAACCTCAGAAGTGCGACATGAAGGGGCATTTTCATATAGCCGCACATCACAGAAGTAAAAGCGAACAGCTTGGTCGTATGTGGTTCCGAGCTTGTTTTCCAGGCCATGATAAGCGCCAGAGTAAGTGTCCAACGTCCCATCGCAACGCCGGGTGAAAAGTTGCAGCAGTTTGATCTAACACAGTGTTTTGCAATCCTGACTCAGGGAGGCTCTGTTGCAGTGTTTGAGTAAGCGAGTATCTGCTCGAGGCAGCGGGGCACTCCCTGTATCTGCCTTGATGCCCCCCCGACGGTGAGCCGGACCGCAAACACTCCAAGAAGCCCGAAGATTTCAGGAGATGCTGTGCAGCTTGTAGGGGTGGACTCAGGGTGATCGTTGTGGTAGGAGTTCACAGCTTTCTGCAGGGACCATGTGGCCGTTCAAAACCCATGCTACTGGGCCTGCCGACTGCCCGCTGCAGGAAATAGGCGTCGCTCTGGAATAAAATGGTTTGTTACACACCAAGTGAAACCTGATGTCGTTCATTCTGTGCAGGGTTTTTTCGAGACAAGTGCGCTGTACACGTGAATGTCCCTTGCTTACTCCCTGAACTACGGCCTCTGAGAGTCTGCCGGCTCATCGTGATTCTGATTGCCTTCGTGGACTATTGTCCTCTGAGAGTGGGGGCTTGTTGCCCTGATGCCAATGCATATCTTTGGTACCGAACAGTGCCTGCAGTGTTGGTGTCGAGACTGGAGTAAAACATGAAACCAGGACCGGTACTTGGCTTGATGTGCCTATGTGTCGAACCAAGCCCCCACAAGATGGACCTGCCCAGTTCGTGCACAACAGCTATGTCGCACAGCTGTCCAAACGCAGTCCTGTGCCAACTCGTTTCGGATCGACGTGCGCCGTGCGTGTCTCAGGTATGGAACTCACTCTCTTGTATTCAAAGCTCACAAGGGGCAGTCGAGGATCGGCCCCGGTTGTGGGCTCTGATGTTCTCTGAAATGCCACTTTCCATGGATTCTGACCTTTTCCAGCTTCCCGACCTCATATAGTGTGCTACAGCGTATGATGCCGTTGTGAGACGCGATACGCGACGCCGGTCAGATGCGAGACTTCGTGGCGGAAGTTCTGAACTGTGGGTGTGATTCGCGGCGATACGTGAGGATTGAGTCTGAGGGCTTGATGGAGGGTCTAGTCCCTACAGCAAGCTCTAAGTTCAGACTTGCCGGGTCTGACGTGCTCATCTGATTCACTAGGTCAAAGGACCTTTCACTCCCTTTTGAATGCCGCTCAATAAGAGCTCAGGCCCTCGTTCAGCTGCACGACAGACTTGTGCATGTCTCGCATGGTGAGTTTGCGGCATCTGGATTGACCTCGTTAGGATCATCGCCACCTGCCGCTTCGTTTTTGAATGCTCTGGGTCCAGGTACACGATTACCCGATTGGCGTATCAACTTCAGAAAGGGTGAAATCTGTAAACTGGTAGTTTTGCAAGACAAGCGAACTAGTTGCCAGGCCTTTCAGAACCCAAGCCGCAGATTGTGGATGCAAGCCACAGATTTGCTTCAAGAATTGGCCTTGGACCTTCAGATTGCATCGAGCGGACATGCAAGTCCTTGCCATGTTGTTCCGAAGTTGTTCGATTGAAATTGAAAGCACTCGGTTTGGCCACTGTCCACAGACGGCTCAAAGTGTCAAGGCCCGAGCGTGTGATACGCATCGGTGCATGTCGTGAACCTGGACCCCTCTTTTTCTCACGGACGGGGAGCGAAGGCCGCCAGGCCGCCCACTCATCGGTGTTTCGAGACTCGAGGAATTCTGGGAAGGTCCAGCGCGACAGTACTAGCAACAACATCGCAGCCCTCCGTCTTTTGCACCGTAAGATCAGTGGAGCATGTGCCGAGACGAAGAACGTCTGGTTTTGGCACGTTAGAGGGCGATGTGATAAGTCTGGTGCAAGGCAGCTCTGGACCTTCCAATTCGAGCACCAAGTCTTATCCGGCTAAGTCACAAAAGTGGGAGCTTGCGCAGGACGTATTTTGCAATGTTTTACTACAGCCTGCTTAGGTGAAGGTTGAAGGTCGGAGCAAGAAACTGCAAAGCTGCCGTACGGCCGTACGGTTGGGAAATCGACAGTTTGAAGCTGACGGAAGAGCCTCCTGCGCACCTGGGTTCAGGACTCCTGGTCTGCCGAAAAGACCCGAAAGATTCAAGATGATACGATACTTCTTAAAGGCAAGGCCTGACTCATGCAACGAGAATGTTGTTGCTCACCTCGCTTTGGCAGGGACCCCAAGCAGATGACTCTCAACCTTGGGCTCTGATGCGATTGACTGTGAAGGTTTTGGATTCCGGGTTGCCAGAGTGTTCCGTTTCGGTGGCAAGTGCAGAGCTGCGAGGGAGAGGATCTGCTGATGGGCCCCAGCGTTTCAAAATCTCCGTGCCAATCACCAGCCCGAAAGTCCACGATCCAAGAGCCATGAAGTGTACAGCGCTCTGTGTTTTCTGAAGCTTGATAGGATGGGAACGGCCGTGCCCTTTCGTGCCAGGAGATGTTTCACCTCTAGTCAGCTCCGGGGGCTCTGAATCCGAAGGTTTTTTTCTAGGTGACGGTCAAGTCGTCGACATCGGTTGTCACAGTCTAGGGCCTAGGGCGCCACACGTCAGTTTTGAAGTCATTTCAGGCACCCAGAGCCTCTCATTCGTGGCAATGGAAGTGGGGGCGAACCGAAAGAAGTTAGCCATCTTGGGAGGACTCGGCTGCGGGCGTCCCCAGCATTGGATTGCTCTCCCTCCCCTTGCCACACTCCGAGACCCTTTATCTTTGCCTCAAGTGCCCAAACAAAACAAACCGGAAAGCAGCAAAGCAAATGCCTTTCGTCGTAGGCGAGGGCTACCGAGGCCACGTTGACGCTAGCCGGGCCAGCAGTTCGTCCGCACATCTCCGGTGATGCAAGCTTTGGGGCTCGGGTTGAGGATAGACAGGGTCTTTTGTGTGGGACAGCTGGTGCGTGCCTCATTCTCGATCAGTCTCACTCCTTGTCCTAAGCAGCATGTGTCCCCGACAGCATTGTCCGCTCCGGTGGCATAGCTGGGACAACTGGAGTCGGCAGAAATGCGACAACGACCTGTGCCCATTTTCATCGTCGTGATGCGCCGCTCGAAAAGGATTTGATTTCAGTCCTGTCGTCGTTTGCACATTGTCTCCTCGGGGCTCTGTCCGATAACAGCACTTTATACATTATGTGTTGGCTTTGCCGCATGACCAGATTTTGGCAAACTGTCTCTGTGTGGGCGGTTCAGAGCGATGGCCCGGGGCCGGTTCTTAAGCAGTTGCAACCGCTGCCTCAAGCCCGACTTCTGAAGCCCAGCGCTCTCTCAGTCAAACCTCGTCGAAGTCAGCAAGCTCGGCGGCGAGCAGGCACTCCACAGTCTTTCCAGGTGCGGTGACGGCTTGTCAATTCTGCTTGCGGGTCTAAAGGGTCGAGTGGGCTGTTGAGCTGCTGTGGCTTCCGAGGGCTAATCTTCTGCCGGATTGCAAAGGCCAATCCATCACTCCACGCGTTCCTGCCCTGAAGCAGTCAGCCGGTTGCCGCAGCAGTCATTCCTAAATCCCAGACCAGTGAAAACTCGGAGTCGAAAGCGCGCAACAACCAAAGAAGCTGTGCTAAGAGTAGGGTTGACAGGTTACTTAAGATGATGGATGGGTGCTGCGTGCCGTGTCAGCGCTGTCAGGCTTCGCATCAAATAGGGACCGGCATCTAAACTCTGAGCCTGAACGTTCCTTCGTGGAAGGTTTGGCGACTCAGCTCAGATTCGGCAGCAAGCTACGATGCTCCTCACGAGGCTCCTGGAAGCCACACGGTCCTGGTCCTGCCAACACCTAGCCTGCACGGTTGATGCACATGCTTCGGCACGGCATCACCAGGTATGATTTTGGTCTGAACTCTTTCGACATTGATGCTGTGTCCTCAGGCTGGCGGTGGTCATGAAAAAATAAACAGCCCTAGCCCCAGCTTGGGGGTCCAGGGCAAGCCGCTTGAGATACTCAGCTTCATGTTTTTGATCGAGCTCTGGACATGGACAGGTTCCGGGCGCCAGCTTCGTTCTTGCCTAATGATCCTTACTCAGGCTGTTGCGCTTCCAAGGTTGTCTGAACGTTCGCGCCAGACTTGTGTGGTTTATACCTGTGTGCACTCTCTGACCTACACCAATTCTGCGAGATCTCAGTGGCAAACGGCTTTGAAACTACCCCACACGTCCTTGCCCGGTGGTCAGTCTGCCCGACAGCATCCCATAGGTTGTGGCGCGGTGCACGTTAATGAACGGGGTTTCACTGGTACCAAAGATGGACCCGGGCTTTCCACACCGGGAGAGTTGTTAAAGTGGGTGTTGCTTGTAGGGTCCTTACAGATATTGTGGTTCGCACGGGTGTGCCAAGATACTGCTCCTACCTGTCCAAACCTCCTAGACGTCCCTTCAATATGGCGCTAGCCACCCGAGTGCTGATTTTTTTTCATTGCCCCTGTTTCTTGCACAGTGGGGGTCAAGTGCGTTTCTGGAGGACCCATTCTAAACCTTGAGACAGTTCTAGTGAGGAATGTGAGGCATGTATTATGACTCGAGCAGGGCTGCAGAAATTATCGTAGCTGGCATTGCCGGGAAGTAGCTTCAGCACCAGACCCTGCTGATCGGAAGCTCCTGCCCTGAAATAGCGGGTTTTGGGCTGCATCCGAGTAGCAAACCACGTCATTGAAATCACAGGAGGGTGCCCTAGTGCTTGCATTCATTTCGAAAGCCTTGTTACCATCAAGTCTACAGAATTTACTGAAAGAGTTCTGCTTCTGCGCCGAAGCCTTCGCTTCTTAAAGCTGAGTGTTAAAGGAGATCCAAGAAAGTCACTAGCGGACCCGTGCAGCGAACACACATGGCCTCACGTCCCCTTGCTTTACGGGAGGAGACGAGCAGGATGTATCAGGAACTGATGTTGCATAGTTCCACATGTGCTCCTGTGCAGACCCACTTGCCTAAGTGGATGAGTTCCAGTACTACACAGACCCCCACAAATCATCGTACATACAGACGCGTAGCATACGCGTACCGTAGGCCCGAAGCGGGTGAGGCGGAGTGGCTACCAAAGGTAGCAACAGGAAGACGGCTGGGAAGCCGGACGTCCCCAAGTTCTCTGAGCGGTGAAGTAAGATGTAGAGCTCTCGTCCAAGCGCAGCTTCGATATTAGAGTCATACAAGGCATTGGGCGAAGTGGTTGTGCAAACCTGGAAATGCTGGGGCAGCAACCGGCCGTTCCCAGACTGTCCTCCGCCGGCCATTTTGTATCAGGGGTGGCTCTTGGCTTTCGAACTTTACTTTATGACTTTGGTAAAGGCATTACCACGGTCTGAAAGGTCAACTGGCCTCGTCCTGAGGCTTTGTGGGCAGGGTCAAGAGATAGTTCCAGTCTTGGGATTGGGCCTCGTATACCATCTCGATCCATCTCGATAAGATGGTGCATTCCTTCTGCAATCATCTGCAACAGTAGCACCAAAGCCAACTCGGCATCTGCTCCCATTTGCCCGCACATCCTCAGCTAGAACAGTCATTGCGCAAGACTGTTTGACATCCGAAGTCAAGATCTTGGTCGCAGGAGAGCATTCCCTGTTTTGCCGCTAGAGACACCCCTGACTGACAGCAGGCTGCAAACGCAGCAATGATTTTCGACTGGAATTTACTTGCATGGAACGAATCGATTCGTGCATGCGGAAAACTCTGAACGAACTCTTGAGGGCTTAGCCTTGCGCTTTCCGATCCAGGATATTACTTGCCTGAAGCCCGCCTCGCACTCGGAAGATTGATGAGTGAGCTTTCGGATGGCGTCACGTTGTCAGATACTTCTACTAGAACTTCTACTCTACGCATGCAATCCTTCAGTCGACCAACATCTCCTTGTATCGTCACAAGCACAGATTGTGTCCACTGTGCCCACGTGTGATGGGAACTGGTTCAGACTTCTTAGCGGTGTAGGTTAAAAGGAGCAAGGCAAGGCTTTGCTCCCGAAGATATAGAGGTCTCTCGCTCCTCGCCGCTTCTGTGGCTCAGCTTCGCTTGGTGCCCTGCGCGCACACACTGCCGGCCGTCCTGGGTGCAGGCTTGGTGGAGGGTTTGGGCTTGGGAAGTCGTGGGGCCTACGGCTTCCCTGACCGGGCCTTCAGATTCTCGTCATTGGCTTGCAAAAAGTCTTTGTCTTGCTGGTTCTGTGCGCGTGAGCGACGTGGGCTGAATCTTGCGAACAAGTGCTGCGCACATGGCGGATAGACATCTTTACTAATGGCCGTCCACTGACTCTATGCGACCGAGTTGCGATGTCATGGTCCCTGGTAGTGACGGTAAGCAGACTGCAAGCCGGCACAGGCCCGGGCCAAGCCTCACACTGGCAGTGTTGGCGAGTGGGAAGGAGATCCTTGAGGCCGGCAGTTTGGTGCAAGGGAGCAGCTGGTAGGCCTGCGCACGAAGCTTAACTGGGAGGATTGTAGGGCCGATTAGTTGTGGGCTTGGCCTTTCTGATACTTTCGATTGCACGCCAACTTGCACCTGCGACCGCCACAAGTAGCTTTTAAAAACCTGTGTCGCTATTTAGCGCTGGCGAACAGCTTAACTACCTGTAGTGAAGCAGCAGCCGAACATATGTCTGCGTAGACGCTTGATTTTGTGTCGGTCATGGCCAATGTACTTCTGCAGTCATTAATTCATCTGGCTACTTGTAATGATTTCCGAACGTTGAGGGGATTGCAGTGACCCAGTTGGCATGAACTTCAATCCAGAAACGACCTCGCCGCGCATCAGGTAGCCGATGAAGCTGCAGCATCTCGACATGAAGGGAGAGTCCAACCCAGAAATCAGTTGAGCACTTTAACATCCTGCCGAAAGGCTGAAAATTGGGATCGAATTATTTCGGGATGTTCGGGATGTTCAGCCGCCAAGCTCCATGCTCATTTTCGTAGGCCCTGCAATGTGTAGGCAAGCTCCGGTTCTGGCTGTGAGGCAGAGGCATGGAGTGGGCCAGCCCATGCACAGCCAGCCGATGCAGGGCCAGCCCATGCAGGGCCAGCCCATGCAGGGCCAGCCCATGCAGCCCACGCAGGGCCAGCCGATGCAGGGCCAAGCAATGCAGGGTCAGGCTGAGCGCAGGGCTTCAGAGGGGGTCGTGGGGGCCATGGTTGGCCGTAGTATGCTACGACGGTAGGCGCAAGTACTGTACGTTCGACTGGTTGCATGAGCAAGCCTGCCAAGCCGTCCTGATCCCAGCTCCTGCACGGCTTCCGACGCCCACAGCAGTGATCTTTCCAAAAGTTGGCACCTTCCACGACGATTATTTCCAGCTGTTCATGCCCAAACTTACCGAACCAGCAGAAGAGCTGCTTTGCAGATGGGAGTGGGGGGCCCGAGCTCCAATGCCTTCTCTGCGGGACCCGGAGCGGCCAGGAGCCTCAGGGAGCCATGATCTCATGAGGGCAGCATGCTAGTTTCCCGCAAAGCAGCATGCGTGGACGGGCCCTTGGTTGCTGTCGGCTTTGCCGGTGCGATGCCACTGCGACCATCAAAATAGGGCCCTCACTGCCGTGCGATTTGGTCCTGCCAACGTTCGTCACTTGTGCACGCATGCGACACCACAGCGTCCTGAGCACTGAACAACAGCCTAGTAGATCATAGTCATAGTATACCAGAGTAATCATGTTATACTAAAATATCTCAGAGTATAGTATGGTATAGTACACTCTTAACTTGAACGACCAGCTGTGCTTCGGTTCAGATGGGCGCTTCGAGTGCGAATCCAAACTCCTTCGTGGGAGCCAGTGCGGCCGCCACACTCTCAGAGCGATGCACGCTAAGAGCTTGAAAAGGTAGAAAGAGTCATCTCGAGTCTGCGCATTTCGTGGCTGTGGGATACGGCAGCCTGGCCGGCGGGGCTGCAGGACACAGAAAATCGTCACACAGCGTGCTGACTCTGTCTTTCTCCTTTCCCTAGTGGGTTGTTCCGAGGCCATGGGAAGCATGGGCATCAATGAGGCCAAAAAATGCAAGCGCAGGGAGAGATGACTCTTTGCAAGACTTTGTCGTACACTTGAAGTGCCTTCACACCACAACACAACTCCTTCTGCTTCTGCAGCAGAGGCTTTAGCGGATGCTGCGATGAGACAAGCGCTTGGCTAAGCCTGTTTTAGCAGAAGTCTCCTCGGCTTTCATTCTAAGTTTGGGTTTCGCTTGGAGACGCTCGGAGAGTCAGGGCGCAGATGTCTAGCATCAGTGTTAGTAGTTCAGATACTGTACCTAAAGCCTACCGTCTCAGCATGCGCCGATTCAAAGTTTTCGGCACTCGGGTTATCAATTGCACATCCTGGAAGAAGGGCGCAAGTGTTCAAGGCGTCGAGAATGTACTTTGCAACAGTCGAGCCCAGACCCTGACAGCCGAGGCCATGTCACAAATGCAGAATAGTGGTGCCCGGTTGCTCGGAGGGTCAGGGGGGCACGAAACCGATCGAGGGCATCGCTGCGTGTTCTTGTTTGCGCATGCAGGTTTCTGTGTGTGTGAGAGAGAGTGGTCGCTCCTCCACCTCTTGCCCTTGCGAAAGTGAAGCGGCACACGGCAGATAGACAGACCTTGTTCTCAGCATAGCTAGACCAGGGTGCCCTGACTCATGTAAGCTGTTGTGAAATTGGAAGGTTTGACTGGGCAGCCATGTGGCAAAGGTCCTAAACGTCATGTCCCGAATCAGACATCGAAACGACTCCGACGGAGCTGTGGACCCGAGCCGGTGGGCACGCAACAGAACGATGAACGGCCAAGGCCATGCGCTGGTTTCCGTTTCTTTTCCTGAGCCTGCAGCAGCTCTTCAACGTAGGAGCGGGCCTTCTTCCACCCAAACACTGAGCCGTGGCTGGGTTGGGGTCTATCTGGCCTTTGGGCTCGGGTGTTTGTGAGGTGCTGGACGCGTTCTATGGGGCTTCGTCTGGCTCCGTAGAGTCCCGTTCGAGCCGAAGTCTGCCGGAGCCGCAGGCCATTCCTACGTTCTCAGGAAGCTGGTGGTGCTCATGTGCCCTTTCCTCAAGATGCAGCAGGTCCGGCTTCGGTGCTGCCATGATCGGCTGGGACTGGAAATCTGCCCTGCAGGCGCAGCACACGCCCATGTGGGACCTAGCCTTAGCTCAAAGAAGGGCCCAGCCATGTTGTCATGTTTTCTCTCCTCCCTTTCCCGGATTCCCGGTGCACAGTTGTGTTAGCTTGTTTCGGCTTTGCTGGAATCCTGTCGTCACGTCGGCTCTGCTGCTTCAGGCTGCAGAGAGGCCCATGCAAAAGTGCGAGCTGTTACGCACCACCTTTTCACTCGGTACACTTTATATACCAGAATGAGCCCACGACGAGATGGCATGGCAAAGAGCATGCCGACGACGTGCCCAGCTTACCTCCGGGGGTTTGGGCCCAAACCATGTTGTCGAAGTGTTGCATTCAATGAGCCCGGTGGGCACATGCCCGTCCTTGAGAGCATTGCCAGACTTTGTTGGAGTAGACCAGAGGACCCCGGCTTTCTGCATCTTTTTATCAGCCCAGCTCGTAAACTCGTTCAGTTCTTAAGCCCAGACGCTTGTCCGGAAACTCTCTAGGCGGGAGGGTTTGCTTTTTAGGGGGTTGTCAAACTGCTTCCCCCGTCGACCAAGGAGGACAACTCGCCTGGTGACCTCAGTACTCCCCAGCGCGGAGTTGGTCCCGACGGCTTGAAGGTTCCAGAAGCGAAAGTTCCGGGTGGTTGAAACACTGTTCTTCGGTTTCACAAGCTCAGGGCAATGGAGTTGGAAAACGATGGCTCGAAGAGCTGTCTGGATAGACAACGAAGTGGGAAGTTGGCAGAAGTCGCTCCACAGTTCAGTTTCCGTCGTCGTGCCGTCCAGAGCTGTGTCTTGCTAGGGGATCCCAAGCCTTCCACCCTCGCATGCTTGAACGCTGCAACGCTGGAGCCTCCTGCCCCCAACACCTGCACGCTGGGAAGGTAGATGTGGATCAGCTCTGCACTCGGTCTTCTAGCGATGTTCCGAGTCGCGAGCTCTCAAAGCGGAGGAACAAGTATCACTTCAGCAGTCCCACAAGACGGACAATGGGCTTGAAGCGTCTACATCATTCAAGTTGTTGAGGCCAGATCTATACATCCCTGTGATGTCCTACGTCACCTACGTGCTCATCTTCGGGCTGTCGTGATCTTGGACAATTAAGAAAAGCAAGTGTGGGCATCGTTGAGTGAAGCGTGAGCAGATGATAGCTCCTGCAAGTAGGGGGATGTCAAGTCAAGACACCGCTGCAATACTCAGCCACAAATTATAGCGAGAGCAAGGCAGGCATGCGGCAGCGAATTCTTGCCATATAGTGACTCTTCAATGCGGCCTTGTACTCTGGATCTGTTTCTTATCTAAGAGGCTCACGACTAACCGTGGGCTCTCGCGACTTGCACAGCTCACATGTAGGTTGCACGCTCCGTTCCATGGCTCGAGCCGATGGCAGAAATCACCAGAGCAACATCATCTTCATCAAGCGTCCATATTGGCGACATGACGACTATAATACTTCCACTCTTCTGGACTGTTCTAAGCACCTCACCAATTGAGTGGCACGCGCCGGTAAGAGTAGGTTGAAGGGCTTGAGAAGGCATCGAGAATGTAGCGTGCTGCTGACATGCTCGCACTCGGAAAGACTGCGCCGAATCCGCTGGTGACACTTTCCAGTCCCCGCGCACCTGGACCTAGTCACGGACGTCGCAACGCGCGGGACAAATTTGAGGCGGCAACTGGGATTTGGGGGCTTCCAGTATAGCCAAGCTATGCTGGAAATGGGGACACTCTTCGATCCTTGAGTTCTCGAGTTTCTGCTGCCTCGACTCTGCAGCAGGAAGGCCAGAACAGGCAGAGTGAGGGCAGCCTATCGAAGATCGGATCCTGCACAGTCAGAGATGGTTTTCGGTTGCTGGTGTTCCGGTTGAGGCCTGCAGGAATCCAATTGGTAGGAAGCGAGAAAGGCCTGTCAGCACAGAGTCCGAGCCGCGGAGCAAGAGACGCATACGCTACTCACACTCTGCAGAATAATACGACATGTACTATCTTCAATCCCCATACACCGACGCCATTAGTATCCTAAGGCGCCCAGCCCACAATTGCAGGTGCGGCGCCTTCTTGCACTGACCTTGGCCGCATGCCGCTTTCTGCGGCCTCCGTTGACAAGAGCCAAGGTGCCGAAATTCGAGCAATAACTCTGACGGGTTCTGTGTGGGCAGAGAATGCCTTCATATAGTCATAATCCGTATTGACACCCAAGTTGCCAGCAACTTGCTCCATGATGAAGACACAGGGTCCGCACAACTCGGGTGATAGCTTGACGATCATAAACGAGCTGGCGTACTGTACGGTGTTGAAGGAGGATGCGCGCAGGATGAGGAATGAACCAGCACAAGCCAGTCAACACTTTCCGCTTGGTTCAGGACAGACATGTTCGAAATTTGTCAACATGGTTGGGATGGTTGGAGACAGATGTGGTTAGTGCACACGCAAGCGCATCCGCCAAAGAATCACCTAAACCAGTTGGGACTCTGACACTGCAAAGCAACGAATCAGTTACCGCTGCGTAGTTCCACAAGTTCGGCCGCAGCATGCGGCATCTTTCTGGTGCTCATGTGCCGGATTAACCTTCAAGGCTTCAGGCCTCTGCTCCTAGACTCTTAGACCCAACTCGCTCTTGGCTTCAGACTGCGCTTCACGTTCTGCTGGTGCCCGCTGGTTCGGACTTCTGGGGAGTCGAGGCGCAGGGGCCGGGCCGGGGCAGGCTTCTTCCGGACAAGAATCTTCAAGAAATCTGAACTTGCTTCGTTACACGGTGTGCCTGCATGCCTGTCGGCTGGCATCTAGAATCTAGAATTCAAAAAGGCATGCCGGGCCAGGTGATCGACAGCCCGGGACGAGGTAAAGGCTTGGCCACCACACGCGCAATCCCAGCAGGCTGGCCTCGCTCCGCTCCGGACTTGGCGAGAGGAAGACTTGTTGCAAAGTCTTGCAACGTGCACCGAAAGGCGGCGAGATCTTGGCAGAGGCCCCGCTCTTCGTCAAACCTGCGGGATGGTCGATTCGCAGGCCGTGTGCTTAGTGGGAAAGTCTTCGCTTGGGTTCCGCGCCTCCGGGACCTTGGCGCTTGTCCCGGCTGCGTCCTTGGATGGCGGCCTTGACAGTCGTTGGCCGCAGATCCCTCGCCAAGCTGCGCGCCAGGCTAGCCATACAGCTGCAGAACATCTCAGAGGAACTCCGGACAAGGTGTCGGTCCGGTATTTTGAGCCGAGATGTCGCTGTTCAGGATTCAGGCAGGAATGCTCTGAGTTTTGCAAAGAGTGCCCGCCTTCTTCGAAGTCTCATAATGCGTCTCGGCAAGTGGCTGCGATACGAAGCGAGGTCCTAATGACAGCGTGTGCATTGAGCTGTGCAAGGGCTTCAAAGCCGGCCGGGTCGATGCGCGCGACCCTGTGACAGGTTGTTGGAGTTGAGCCAAGCTCCGCAGACTGGGTTTGCGGAGCAGGACGGGTCGTTGAGGGCGCTTTGGTTTGGGATCTGAATCTTGGCTCACGAGCTCGATCCATCGTCTTGTCAGAACACGAGCAGTGAGTGGTGTGTAGAGTCAAATCCATAGGAGTTGCACACATTTTTTTGCATGAGGTTATAATTCGTTTGGATGTGTAAACGCAGGACTCTGTTCAGAGCATATTCTAGCGGTCGCTCGTCACCTGGCACAGCACAGTAACTGGGCCAGTGACACAGCACCTGTAAAAGAGCATGAGGATGTGTCGCTAGTCTGCCGTCCTTCATTTTCAACCCTCAAGCAGACCGTGCAAAGGATACCGGCGATGGTGCAGATGGGGCGCTACTCAGAGTGTACACTGACCATGAAGGGCACTCCCCACATATGTCCTGATTTGTACTTGATGGAAACTTGGGATTCAGGCATTGGACATGCTGGAGAGTCTTCCGCATTTCCACCGCTCAGGGTGCGTGCCAACGGCGTCCAGTCCTTCGACGGGTCCACATCGGTTCGCCTAGCTTGATTCCGGAAGTGCGACAGGTCTTTACATGTGAGGCTGCTGAGGTTTGTCAAACTTCATTGCAGTTGAGAGCTTGTCGCAGAATACCGAAAAGTGGACCCGCACATTCCGGCTGCAGTGTGTCGCGGGAAGAAGAAACTGAATCACAGCAGGCATTGAAGGACCAGGCATTCTTGCTGCTGGTCGCAGCTGCAGCCCAGCAGTCTGGGATCAGTTGTCAGCATCGACCGGGGCACGAGCCTGGCTTCAGAAAGGGACGGCCCTGCAGGACGAGGCTAAACCATCCAGCCCAGCAGCACGAACGACGACGGAACGACAACAGCTGGAAACAGTCCCGAGCACGCGCGCGCGCGAACGCAGAATCTGCGGGAAAAGACAGCTGTTCCTGGCTAGACGCTTGTGCGCCCACAGAGAGGACGAGAGCGAAAATCAGCTCTGTGCCTGCCCAGCTCTTGGGGAATGCTGCCTTTAACACACCCTACCGGCCCTACCACCTGCTGGCATTGTCAAAGAAGGAAGACGAGGATGAAGGCCAGCGGCGCCACAGCTTGACTGCGACAATGATGAGAAGAACCATTCATCATCTTGCATCGCGAATGGCACCTTCAGCGAACTCCATCCCTCGTAACCTCGGCAAGCGAGTGTAGATGTAATGGTATTTGCGCACGCGCACGTGCACGCACACGCACGCGCACCCACCCACCCACCCACCCA
>CAJNDV010000780.1:46259-59701 GCA_905221635.1 Symbiodinium sp. CCMP2456
GCAGACCCAGACCCAGACCCAGACTCAGACTTCGACCCAGACCCACACCCAGACCCACACCCACACCCACACCCACACCCACACCCACACCCACACCCACACCCACACCCACACCCACACCCACCCCCCCGCACGCACGCACGCACGCATGCACGCACACACAGACACAGAAACAGACACAGACACAGACACAGACACAGACACAGACACAGACACAGACACAGACACAGACACAGATACAGACAGACGCACACACGCCAATGCGGTGGAGACGAATTTTGCACCAGGAACGCCCCCGACACCCTACACGGTGTCATGAACGGCACCAGGAATTTGCTTGTGAGCGTGCCCGGCCAGGTTTGCCGCCTGGTCTCCAGAGCGCTACTCGTTGCAAGCATTTTGTCCAGTCTTGATCTTGATGCTGTGCTTTCTTGCACACCGTACATGCTTCGGGATACTTCCCGGAATCTCGAGGCAGGAACCAAGTTCCGAAGGTCGAAGAACTTCACCCGATACAGCAGACGAAAGACCCTTCGACTAATATCCAATCGACATGCCGACGTCTGTAATTGAGGAACCACGCTTGCCAGCCGACCGCAACGCTTTGCCCCGAGGCCGCTCCGTCTTAAGTGCATGAGGCGACATATCCGAGTCGTATCCCTTCCATTGGGATCCGAGCACAGCGTCACTCCGCGGTTCGAGCTGCTACGGCTTGAGCTTTGTTGAAGCGGGACACTTTCCTCCCCGAGCTACTTGGTCTAGTTGCCTTACTGCTTCAAGCATTTCAGGCGAAGGTGCTCTCTGACCCTGAACGTTTTGGACAACTCAATCATGTCAGGACGGACATTGTGTTCTTCGCAGCTTGAAGCGAACATGGTGCACTACCAACTATAGCACCACCACGGGCCTTGAGTCCAGAGGGCATAGGCGATCATTCAAAGACTTACACTCTCTCCCTGGACCCTTGAACATCCTTGAATCTATTGGCCAGCCTGGCGGCGCCATTCGCTTGGTTGCGCTCCGGGCTCTGGAGCCAGGCTTGCCGAGATGGGTGGTGCTGGGCTATGGCATTCCTATTCACCCGGCCTGGGGCGAGATAGGACTGAAGCTACAGAAAACGACATACTAGCTAATTTTCCGATCTTATCTCAGAATGGTCTTTGGCAGCTGTTTTGTTGAGTGACAACGTAACCATGTTGAAGAGCGAAGCTTTCCATCCTGGAAGCCTCGACCCTAATCCGGTTCTGGCGGCCCAGGAGAAGAGATCTTGGTCTCCTACCTCTCCGGTGAGGAGATCTGGGAAGCCGTGTTCACACCGTCATGGGCGCATGGAAGAAATATACACTTGAATCATAGCATGCACGGCTAATTAATTCTCCTGCCCTGGCCAATCTATGGGTGGTCGGTGGTCGAGCTTCAGGTGGGAGGACAGGTCATGATCTAGCATATGCTCGGATGATGTGACTAGCTTAAAGACGCGGCCCGGGAGCTTGTATTCTGTCGTGTGGCAGTGTTGGGCCCGAAGCGACATCGTGTTCAGCAGTGAGGGTTCCTTGGGCTTTACACATCTCACACCTCCAACATGGCTGCAGAGCTCGCGCGCCTTGACTTGTTTGGACACATAGCTTAGCACGGCCTGTTGCTGTCTTCCCGTCCTGTGTTGGATTGTGAAGCTCGGTGATGGATCACATCAAAAGCTGCAGGCAGATTGCCGGTAAGTGAATCTGGAAGGTGCCGCCGTACCTTCATCGGCATTCAGGAGACACCGGGGCCCCGTTTTTTTCGTTCAAGAAGCTGCCCTTCCCTTTTCAACAGAAGAGATGACGAAGACGAGCTCGCACCTCGGCCGACGGAGCATGAACTCAGAGTCTATGCGTCCCTTTCCGCCGATGACACAGGTGACAGCGATAATGTCATTCACCGTACTATTCAAGTTGCTGTTGTGACCAGTATTACGAGAACACCTATCGGTTCGAGTTCCAGCTAAGGTGATCAAGGGCTACATGAGAGACCTGGAGCAACGCGCGCAAGCTCTCTTCCTGAATCCCACAACTCCCGGCCACCGTGGGGCTGCAGCTCTTCCCGTCCATGCCGAACGTTAAGTACTAGTTGAAAGCAGGTTCGGGATAGCTAGTGGTAGCCAGTCAGCACGCAGAACACTGTCAGTGATGAAAGTGTTAGGCACAATCACTGTGAACATAGAGTGCTACTAGAGCTGGTAGCCGAGAACCCTTCGTTGGGGGAGTCCTTGTGCTACGTACGTCTGTCCGGTGCAGTGAACAAGCTGTTTGGGTCCAGCGAATTTAAGGATTGAGCGGGGTGTTATTCATCACCCAACTATGATCATGGGTGCGGAGGTGACATCGTCAATTCTCTGCAAGAGCGTGTTGCCTGTCTGGACCTACGTACCGCCCACTGGCTGTTGTGTTTGCGCAGCACCAGTGTGTTTGTTCTCGCTTATCAGACATTTCGCAGCGGTATAGAGTCTAGAATGCAGCATTGCAGGAGTGAATTCAACCGCAAGAAGTAAGGCCTAGAGTTCGACGAGAGATGCTATCAGCTCACAATGACTCAAACGGATTCTTCTGCTGCGAGGGTCTTTACCCTAATAGATTATCAATTTGGAACGTGTTGTGTGGTCTCTGCGAAAGGACTGGACTGTCCTGTTTGTTGCAACAGATGCAGCTACTTCTCGAGACGGCTGGAATAGCACATTTCAATTCCAATTAGCTGCTGCGCAGTCGCCCAGTGCAGAAATCACAGACGTGCTTGATATCTGTTCAAGCGGTGCGCTCTTTCCAAGGAGGTTTGTGATTTGTGGGGCCACGATTGAGACCTCAGGATTTGACAACTTTTCAGTCTTCGCTCTGCAAGCAATCCAACTTCGGTGGAATGACCCTCCAGATGAGACCTTCGTGTGCCACCGCAACCATGTCCATTTCTGGAAGCAAGAGTCGGAGAGCTGTCGGACACTGTCGTGGGCGCCGCGCCCCTGTGCGACATCAGACAGAAACCTGGAGCTTTTGGGGACTGCAAGGCAAGTGTCACATCGTCACGGCCAATAACCGTCACTATTAAACTTAGACCATGGGATTTGGAAGTTTCACGGCCCCAGCCTCGAGGAGTCGTCACTTGCCGCAGGAAACCCTGTGTTCCGAACTGACCGGGCAACTCAGGGCCTGGTTTTTCCAGTTTCCAGTAGTCTGTGTCTCCGACACGAAGATTCGAACGGCAAGAGGCAGCAAGTTTGAGGGCCTGTGCAGCCTGGGAGCAAAATGGCACAAGCGCTGGCTGTGTCTTTTGTCGCCGCAGTGAGCTTTGAATGCTGAGCATGTTGCAAAGCCAGCCTCATTTTGCTAGCTGCTTGCAGGACCTTCTGCGGCCAACCTGGGCCCGACGCCGAGAACTGCTGCGCGGGCGACCTCTCGGCATTGGACTGGGGTGCCAGGTCACGGGACAAGCAAAGCTAGGTCGGGAGAAATTTCGTTGGCCTTACCCCAACATATCCCGTAAGCAATTCCGACAGAAGCCTATGTGGTCAACACACTACGAATCTTGCACAACAGACCCAACTGCGAATTTGGGATTTTCAACCTCCGAGAAATGGAAGGTGCTGCTAGACACTCCGGTGCGTGTGACATTGCCCATATGCGAGTGTCTGTGTGTGTCCCGTGTCCGATACCTGGTAGAAAGCAGAAGAAATCGAAAGGGCTGATCCGCATAGCCAAGGCCCTGGGGTTTCCATTGCGAGTGCGAGCGGTGCCGGGAGAAGGACCGGACCGCATGCACGCGGCGCGTAGGTTTATGACTTTGCGGCTTTTTGGCGATAGCGGTTGCTAGTGGTTCGGCCAGCATTCGTGCACACGTGAATTAGCACCCAATAGAGTGTACGCTTGATTTAGTTTGCACGCAAGAACGTCGGCTGCCGTGGCCTATGTAATGAAGCCGGAGCCGAACAGTTGAACAGCAAATTCTGCCACGAGGTGCAGTCATGTCCTCATTTCTTCTAAGTGTGGTTTGGTCCCGATGATGGTAATTTGCCTCTGAGGAGGACAGCAGCAGTAGGACGCCATAGACAAACCCACCACATCCCACCACCACCGCCGCCACCACCGTCACCACCACAGCAAGAGGGCCGCTACTTCAACGAACACCATGCTGATCATACCAATCGGCACCACCAAAGACAATCAACAAAAGCAGCTTCAGCCACAACAGCAATGGCAACAGCCTCAGCAATAAGAATGGCACAGCAGCGACAACGACGACGACCCTAACAACGCAAACACCAAAAACAACAGAGACAGAGACACCTACAACAGCGGAAAGATCCACGAGCAGCGCAAACAACTGAAAAGCAACAGCGACGGCAACGACGCAAAGGGGAAGCAGCAGAAGAAGAACAAGCAGCACCAGCAACAGCAATTAGAAAAGCAAGGCCTTTGTCATCGACTCCTAACAGCGGAGCAATTAGAAAAGCAAGGCCTTTGTCATCGACTCCTAACAGCGGAGCAGCAGACTTGAGAAGCAGGATCTCACTCGTGGGATGCAGTGCTTAAACTGTGGCCGCCTGGCCGCATTCAGAAAAGAAGGGCTGATTCTTGGAGAAGCTCTCTCTGACCTGGCCCTGTCGTGCCCCATTCCCGCCGGCTTATGTGTTTCATATAAACTTGGAGGCTGATAGATGGGACCACTGGCTCTGCAGGCTGCGTGTGGGGGTTTCGAGGAAGCTGCATCAAAGGCTGGGGAAGCCAGAGGCCGTGCGAATTGGAAAGAGGTCTGCACGGAGTCTAGCCATGTGGAAGGAATCTCGGATCAGGATCGTTGCCAAGCTGAACTCGGAATTCCATTGCAAGTTAAGGTGCCGGTTCACACTACCCTCTTGAAGATGGGAGCTGGTCTTGCCGCTTGTCTGCGGCTTGCGACATTGCTGATGGCTTTCAGTTTCTCTTGATGGCAGAGGAGTGTATGGGCTTCAGGGACGTCGCGTCGATGAAGAGGCCTCTGTGTTAGGCGATGATTCCGTTCTATCGGTCAGAGATCAGCATGCGATTGGGTATGTGATTTGCTTACAGACTGTGTCGCTGGGCTCTCGTTTTAGTTGTAGCGTGTGAGAGATGTCATGCAATCCCCCCCATGAAGTGGAACCGCAACCCCGCAATCTAAACCGAATAAAGGCCTACACCTCACGAGCTCGCCTGCCAATTGCGCAGAGATCAGGTTGCGAGACGTGCGGACATGCAGCCCCATCCAGCGCAAAAGTTGCAGAGGTGGGAGAGACGAGTCAAGCATGTTCAATTTGGAGGGTTTGGCTGCGCTCTGTTCAGAATCTCCACTTGATCGGAACATATTTCGATCGAGCGCCAAACTGGTCGAGTCAACAAAGGGCTTGCCGCCGCATGGCCATACGGCCAGAACAGCACAACGTTTTTGAGCAAAGCAGTTGTGCTGTCCACCCTTCTTACGGGGCTACTCTGGTTTGGAAGCCAATTGTATCAGGCCGAGTCCTTCTGGCAAGCAGCCGCTCGGCATCTTACGACATCGCTGTCACGGCAAGTGCTGTCCTTTTTCACGAAGGCTTTGCAGGGCCTTGACAATGCGGCTGAGCCACAGTACCGTATCCCTGCTGCAGCATGAGAAGGGCGAATAAGACTTAAATAGAGTTAGGGAGGCCCTGGGCACACCAGCTCTCGACTATTCAGCCTTTGCTATTTCTGGTGTTGCAAATTCGTACAGGGGTTTGGTTCCTTGACGGGCGCCAGTATAGTCCAAGCCCGGTTTAGCTCGCGTTGTGTAAGCAGCCCTCGTCCCAGAGCGTGAGTGGAGCTCACCCACCGTCGCTGGAGTGCTCCAGTCTGGCAGAGGTAGTGGTAGCGGCAACGGTGGTGGACGAAGGAGTAATGGTAGCTGGAACAACAGTAGCAGTCGCGTAACACTCACGCGGAAAACAATCGATTCTCTAGATTCAGGCTACCGGCGACACGAAGGACAAGAAACTAATTCATGGGCTAGGGCCAATGATGCGGCTAACGACGAAGAACCAAGCGATCAAGCAAGATTGCATCACGGCCGACCAGGAGAACTCGCAGTCCAGCTGCATCGCCGTCTCCAAGGTGCGTTGGAGTCTGGACTCCCGCAATCACTAAAAGCTATGTGCCAGTTTAGAAACTGAGCCTACCATCCTTAAGAGCATAATGTCAACGTTTCCCTACTTCCTGCTGTCATGAGTCATGAATATCACAAATTATCGAAATCCAGAACCGTCCAAACGGCTTAGGCTTTTCTCTCGACTCTGCCAAAAGGGCCCGAGTTTGGCCTTGCGCTTTCTTCAGCATTAATATGTCTGTGGTGTGCACCTCGTTTAAACGCGGGAAACCCCATAATTCTCAGTGACATCGCCAAGTGCCCTTCTTGTCATATGGTTTGCAGTTTGCATGGACAGAACCTGAATAAAACCTCGCGGCCTCGGAGCCTCGGAGACAGGTCTCGGGCTGTGGCCGCGGGCGAGGCAACACTGGGCCGGCTTCCCGGCACTCCCCACATCTGCAGCCGAAATGCCGACAAGCCAAAGGTTGCGGCGTGGGCTGCCAGAGCAGCAGCCGCAGTGCACCAGGAGCTGGCTTGCGTCCAATGACAAGCCCGAAGAATCTAGAAGCTCCAGTTCTCGGAAGTGGCTTCACTTTGCGGTTACTGTTGTCGTCGTTGGGCACGGTAGCCGAGCCTGTGATCGGCAGTGTTTTTGCCCTGCAGGGTAGCCGGAGAGGGCCCGTGCTGTCAGGGAACTGCTTGTTGGGGTGTCCTCATTGGCCAATAATAAGGGCCCAACACCCAAAGCCTCTTGACTGGAGTGCTCGGCTAGGCAGCATTGCTCTGGACAGGAGGCGCAGGACTTTGGCCCAGCGATAGCTGCAGCAAAGCAGCTTCAAGCATACGCCAGAAGCCCGGTTTCTTTCCTTGCCCCCCCCCCCCCCCCCGACATGTTCAGCTTTGGGGAGAATAGGAGGTCTGCTGATCAGTCGGTACTTTTCTCCATCTCTTTCAGCCTTCGGTAGGGGTGGTCAGCCTACTTGAGATCCTGAGCCTGTGCTGAAGGATGGTCAAGCCTACCCGGTTGTTCTTTATCCGCAGCTCAGATTCTCTGCCGAGCGGTTTGTATTGTCTATATCATGTGTATCCATGTATTGGTGTGTGATGCCAGGGTGGAGCCCACATGGTGAAAGAGCATCTGGGAGCTCAAGCCCTATACATTCGCAACAGCGATTGCAGGAGCACCCCTGAGGCTCCCAAGACCGCAGCAGCACGATGGGCACGCCAGAGCACGCACGGCACCGGGCGGGAGAAACGAGTGTGGAATTTGGTGAGAACGTAAGTTTCGGATGGCGTGCCCAAAGTTTGCACGGCGATGCGGCAGGAGCACGATGTCGGAAGGCTTAATCCCCAACCTATTTAGCGGCGGTCGTGCAGGTGCGCCACGTGCGTGGGCGGTCCCTGGTTGCCTTGCATGCCGAGGCGCAAAGAGGAAAGCGCTCGTGGGAACGTTTCAGGATTGGTTTCTGCATGGGCATCGGGTGTATGGGTTGCTGGCTTCACGCCTTGAGGTGTTTCCAGAGCAGCCGCCAAGAGTCCTTTCACCAAACTCGAGGCGTTGGCATTCCGAGCTCGGGGTGCGCAGGGCTTGGCGGAGAAGTGCGGCAGCATGCGTGCAGGACGAACACCCTCGTGTTGACTGCTGCTTCGACAAGTAGATCTGTATCGTTGCCAACAGTTTAAGGCACCATGTCCTAGCTTACTTATGCCGCAGGCTGAGGTTCACAGTTGATGGGTCACTTGACGGAGGTGATGTCTTCGCATCGCTTCACGACACATGTCACAAAGCAACCTTGGATGCAGCTTTCGTCCCCGTTGTTCGCTATAGCAATGGCAGTGAACGGCCCTAGCATCTTGCTGGCAGTGTCAAGAGTGCGTTTGGGGGCTGAAGCCAAAGCCGGTTCTCATCGCGGTGATCAACCTGCCTGCAAGCTGCTACTTAGTAGTAAAGGATGACAGGCTTTGCTTGAAATCGGTTCTTCTGGCATGTTCTTTACTGCATGTTGGACGGAGTCTTCCAGGACGCGTGGCAAAGATCCATGCAGAAAGGGGCTTGCAAGAAGCTGCAACTTGCCTTCGATTCGGAGCCGGCAGGGAGTCTTCAGAAATCAATGATACATGTAGCTGATGCTGATGGGGATGACGATGATGATGATGATGATGGTGATGCTGGTGATAGGAGGAGGAAGCGTCGAAGGAGGAGGAGGTATTCAGTGGTGCGTGGTACTCTTGACACGTTTGTGCTCGGTGTGACAGCTCAGCTTCGGAACCACACAATACTCGGTGCAGATCATGGCTTCATAAGGCGTTCCGCAGCTCCGCAGCTGCGGTCTCGTAGAGGGCAATCTTATACACAACTAGATGCGGGTCGTTGCCACACATTGTCCTGTCAAAGATCCGGACTCAGAGCAGACGCGGGAGCCTACAGAGACTCCAGTCATCTAAGGCCTAAGGCAGTCTCAGCCCGGCCATACGATCGTAGCTGCTCTGGCGCGTCTGAGAGCTGAGCCCAGGAGCCGATCCTCGGCATGCGCCATCCCCTCGTGAGGCCCACCGCCTGCCCTCTCTGCTGTATCTCTCCGTCTACCGGTGAGCTCTGTATCTCCTCAGTCACTTATATTTGATGGAGCCGTAGTCTGTGTTCCACGTGTCAGCAGACTCATCATTACCAGCTTGACTGCCGGAGCGAATTTTGCAAGAGCAGGGATTTGCCAGTCTCAGCGGTGTACCAAATCGGCCAAGAGATCGCATTGTTACTGTTTTCAAGTTCAGCGAAGTAGATCGGGCCGCGAGGCCTTGCGCACATCATTCAGAAGCAATGTCAGGGGACTATCACCAACTATTTCGCCCCCGGCCAGGGCATTGTTTCAGCAGTTTCTGTTTCTTGGAGTAGCAGTTTCGCAGTTCAGATGTAGTCATTGCAGAACGGCGCTGTTGTGAAGAGGTCGCTGGAGCGTCTCCGAAGCGGCCTCAGCGAGGCACCCCTCACTGCTTTAGCTTAGAGATATCTTGTGGAGGCAGATACATCTTCCGAAGAAGCCGAGTGAACACTACACAGACACACCACAGTCACTACACCAATCCTCAGCATCCAAGCGCAGACTCGAGGACGGCGAGGCGCTGGATGAGACCACTGCGACCTCGGGGCATCTCGGAAGCCATCACTCATTGCATTGCACTCTGCGTCTCCGGGCTCCGGTCCGACGGTGGGCTATAGATGCTGTAGATACGATCGAATCTAGAATGCCTGAAACCGCAACAGAAAAGCACGGTGTGAGCACGTGCGTGACATCGCATAATCATAGCCACAGCCCTGGCTGAGGAGCGAGATTTTTCCGCGGCCCAAGCGCCGCAGGGGTCGCCTGCACGATGGTCGGGGCGGCCGGGGTCGCCGGAGACAAAAAAGCTGCAGATGCCGGCAGGATTCGGGTGAATGAGTCACTCAACAAGGCATTTGCGCCTGCAATCCTGTTCAAAATGTGTTGTCCGTGTACTGCTTCTTAGCAGGACTCGGTTCAGGGATGAAGGAGCTGCAAGGAGGGTCACGACTGCTTCGGAAGGCTTTCACAAACCGTACATCAGAAATCGTTTGACCTTGGTAGCCAAGCCAGCTGTTTGCCATACCAGCACCAATCGTCTTCAAGTAGGTCGAGACCGCTAGTTCTTTTGCTTGCCCTTAAGCCCACAGTAGAAGACTGGCCATTGTTTCAGTCCTCTTGGCCACTGAGGCAGCGTGGAATTCTCCAAGACTTCAGACCTGAAGTGTTGCCCTCTACGGCAGGGTCCTCTGAAAATTCCTTGTCTTCAGTCAGCTGTTTAGGAGGCAAGCGGTAGCATTCTGGGCATCCGAGAGCTGGCCGCCTTTTAGAAGGGTTTGGGTCCCGAGCCCAGCACCTTGTTCGAAGTCTGGCCGGCGCGATTGCCAAGGCATCCTTCGCAATGGTTCTCCTCTTCTTAGAGGTGCGGGCTTTGGTGGATGATTCGGGCTAAGCTTGCGGTTCAACCTCATGACCGCCACAAGGTCGGAGTTGCCAAGATGGGCTTCTACGTTGTCGGAAGCGCAGTGCTGGAGCCCAAGCCGAGGGAGCATGACCTTGGCCTTCGACCTCCGACAAAAGAGGGCCAAGAGCTGGGAAGTCCCTGCAAGGCCCTTCCTTGAGCTCATGGCCAACTGCTCCTACAAGTTTGTCCCAGCTCTGAGCTGAGTCCGATTTGGGCTCCCTCCGGCGCCCCAGGCTTTGTAAGCACTGGCGCAGTGCTAGCATGCATGTGTTGAAGATGGTTATCTTGCGGCATACGCTCAGGTCACCATGATGGTCCTCGCCAGGACTTGTCCCTGCAAACTTCACGGAAGTCCACAGTCTCTTAGCCATGAGCAAGAGAAGGAAGGCTTCTTAGAAAGCCTTTTCCGGGCAGGGAAGCGCACTGCGGCTGCCTGCATGTCACGAGACTTGACTCGACACGGCCACAACAGTCGTCGGAGTCATTTTTCTGCCCGCTAGGTTCCACGCGGGGTCAGCGTGCGACTTTCCACACCCTCAGAAACTGCGAATCTCTGGAGCCAGAATCTTCCGAGGGTGCCATTGCATGGTGCGTGCAGTCACTGCTTGTTCCATCTTGGCGGGACATAATATGTCCTGAACTTCTTGGTTTCGATAGAACTATCGTGGTGATGCGTCTTAGTCTTGGACATCTCAGTTTTTCAATTCTTTCAAACCCGCACGTCCTCAGCCCAGTTCTAGCCCAAGCTGCCAAGGGCACTCGTTTAGGAACGTATGGAATCAACTTCCGAGTGCAAAACTGCTATGTCAAAAAACGAGACAACATGCTGGCAAATTGTCTTCCCGGCAGAATTCATCAGCTGCGACAGGATAGTCACTGGACAAAATCCGCTTCTTGACAGCATTCAGGGCTGCCGGTGGCAGATGGTAACTGGGCTCCCAGGGTAGGGTAGGCACCTTCACGTTTAAGGTGGACAGATGACAGTACCTGAGGAAATGAAGCGGATTCGGCCAGGGTACATGTATTGGTCGACATGGTTTCATGTCCCTTAAAGAGAAGCCCTGTGGCATCAAAAGAGACGATGCAGACCCGATTGGGCTGAACTCAAGAAGTGGCTATGCGTCGGATAGCTTACAAGCAACTTCCCAGGATCTACTGGGTGTTCTTCGCCTACTTCGCAGCCACAGCTGCAAAAACCTCAGATGTCTTTCTTCTCGTAAGCGCATAGAAGGACCGCAGCGACTGCAAAGCACTCGTGTGCTGTGGTGCCCCGACTGTTTGCACCTGGAACTGTGCGATGGAGTACACCGGACCGGTCTATTGTGCCCTGGCTAGCTGCTCACAAGCCAGAGTTTCTCAAGCAGCGGTCTCAACACACTCCTCTTCTTGCTGGCCCGAGATTTGGCAGGCCTGGGCTATCCGACGCTTTCTCCTCCATTTTGAGCCCTCTGGGACGAGAGAGCAGCGCAAGCCTCAGCGAACCAAATTCTGCACCCTGCTGGTTTCCTTTCAACGACCTATCTAAGCAGCATCTTGTGATTCCAGAGGGGGTCCGAATCTGAACAAGCCCGGATGAGGCTGAATTGTACGCTGCCTCCAGTCTTGCTTCTTCTCCCCCGAGTCTTGATGTCTCCACAGCCGAAGTTGTTATCCGACTTCAGCAGTTTCCAAGGACTACCAAGCTGAACGTACTTTGAACACATTCACATATCTGTTTATAGGCATTAAGTTTTGCTTATACCCATACTCAGTTTTACACGTGTCTTTATCTTTGTTTCATCCGTTCATCCTTTCATCAATCCCATTCCATTCATCATTCATCCATTCCGTTTTCACTTGGTTTTAGCATGTTTTGCACCATTTGTATCGGATTCACTACCATTACCATCCTCACTATCACTATCACTGTTGCTGATGCTACCACTCTCACAATCGACGTTAGTGTTAGTGTTAGTAGTAGTGGTAGTAGTAGTTGTAGTAGTAGTAGTAGCAGCAGCAGCAGCAGCAGCAGCAGTAGAAGTAACAGCAGCGGTAGTGAAAGTGGAGCAACAGCAGCAGCAGCAGCACGAGAAGGAGGAGGAGGAGGAGTACAACAAGTAGTAGTAGTAGTAGTAGTAGTAGTAGTAGTAGTAGTAGTAGTATTTAGTAGTACCTAGTAGTATTTAGTAGTATTTAGTAGTATTTAGTAGTATTTAGTAGTATTTAGTAGTATTTAGTAGTATTTAGAAACATTTAGTAGTAGTAGTAGTAGTAGTAGTAGTAGTAGAAGTAGTAGTAGAAGTAGTAGTAGTAGTAGTAGTAGCAGCAGTAGTCGTAGTAGTGGTAAGTAGTGGTAAGTAGTAATAGGAATAGGAGTAGAGGTGGTAGCAGTAGTAGTAGTAGTGGTAGTAGTAGTAGTAGTAGTAGTAGTAGTAGCAGTAGGAGGAGGAGGAGGAGGAGCAGTAGCAGTAGCAGTAGCGGTAGTGGCAGCAGTAGCAGTAGCAGTAGCAGTAGCAGCGGCAATAGCAGCAGTGTTAGTGTCATTTCTATTGTTGTTGCTGTTGTTCTTCTTCTTCTTCTTATTCTTGTCGTCGAAGTCGTGGTTGTTGTTGTTGTTGTTGCTGTTGCTGCTGTTGTTGTTGTTGTTGCTGCTGTTGCTGCTGCTGCTGCTGCTTCTGCTGCTGCTCTTGTTATTGCCATCGTTGTTCTTTGTTTGCTGGCTTGTCTTGTTATTTTTGTTATTCTTGTTGTTATTATGTTTGTGATTGTTGTTGATCTTGTTATTGTTGATATTCTGCTTCTTCTTCTCGCCCTATCGTGCATCTTATTTTTCTTCTTCTTGTTCTTCGACTGTTATTTTTCTCGTTCTTGTTGTAAGCATGGTTATTCTTCTTGTTCTTATTATTGGTATTCTTTTGTTGTCGTTCCTGTTCCTGTTCCTGTTCCTCCTTGTTGCTGTTGCTGTTGTGGTTGTGGTCGTTTGTCCATACCTTTCGTATACAAGGCCAGGCCTTGCGCCTCCTTCGTTCTCCCAGGTATGGTGTGGCTCCGAGCGCAATGCACGGCCACATGATCCTTGGGCCTGGGGCTCAGCTGGGAGCCGCAGTGATGGCTGGGACTTGACACGGGCGATTTCAAGGATGGTCATCGTCTTAGTATTGCTACCATCATTCGAGATATTTCTGGTACTACTCTTGTTATGTCTGGGGGGGAGAATTATTTTTGGCCTTTGTTTTTTCTGGAGGGTGGAACGTTTTGGGGGTCCCCATATTTACAGTTTTTTCTTGTGTTTTCTAACAAAAATCATTCTGGAAATAGAAAGGTGGCGAAACACTTGTAATTGCTTTCATCTCCAAGCCAAATTGTGCTGAACC
>CAJNDV010000780.1:64836-89655 GCA_905221635.1 Symbiodinium sp. CCMP2456
CCACTACCACTACCACTACCGCTACCACTACCACTACCACTACCACTACCACTACCACTACCACTACCGCTACCGCTACTGCTACTGCTACTGCTACTGCTACTGCTACTGCTATTGCTGCTGCTGCTGCTGCTGCTGCTGCTACTGCTGCTGCTGCTGCTGCTGCTACTGCTACTGCTACTGCTACTGCTACTGCTACTGCTCCTTCTGCTGCTGCTTGCCCGGCTTGGTGGTTCGCATCATCACGTATCGTGTCTGCCCAGCCTCTGGGACTCGCGGCCAGGTCGAGACTGCTCGGATAGTGTGCGCACAGGCTCCCGCACCCAAGAGCAAGGCCGGGGGAAAGGGGTAAGCATCAGTATTAGAGTTTAAGAACCTCAGCCTCAAAGACAGGGTTTGGTCACGTATGTTTCGGGACCGAAGATCGTCTCAGAATTCTGTGTGTCCTGGTGTGATCTGGCTTTCGTCTCAAGGTTGGGCAATTGCGGCCTGCGGGTGGGTGTATCGGTGGGCGGCGTGGGAGGGATTCAAGCACTGGGTATTGCATCGATGCTGCTAAAAGTGGTTATTGGCAGGAACCCGTAGGAGGCAGGAGCTGGGAGCTCTTTTGTGACTGCCTTCCAGGTGACAGTGACTATCTCATGTTTTCTTCGGCACGTCTTTGAGGAGCCGACTTTGTAGATTGGTCCGAAGCTATCGGAGAATGTATCTTCGGAGCAAAGCGAAACCGTTCCGGTGCTACTAGATGGTGCCGGACTCTAGAGCTAGCTGGGGCACTGTGGGATGGGCTTGGGAAGCTCGGGAGCGCATGCAAAAGATTTTCCGCTATTGAATCGCAGGCCAGCGAAAGCCAAAGATGTGAGGAAGAAGAGGAGGCGCCAAACCGTTCTGATTGAAACAGAAGTATAGTCTGGATCTTTTCCACCTTCCGATGAGCAGACGTTCGTCTTGGAAAGTTTGCTTCGTGGGTGGTGTTGTGCAGGTTGACTTGTCCCATGTAGCAGAAGCAAAACTTGTAGAAACGCAGGGGCCTGCCATCCTACCGGTCTTGCGTACATACCCCGGTTTCCGAGTTCGGCGACTGTCCATTATCAGGCTAGAGTGGGCGCAGTGGGCGCTCCTGGATTCTGATGGGTGAATTGGGATTCAGTTTCTGATTGCTTTGCACCTGCAGCTGCCTATCGGGTTGGCAGACATCCAAACATCTTCAACCCCATCTCCTTGGGCATAGGTTTGGAGAGTGAAATCAAAGGTGACAGACCCGAATGGACGTTATAACGTATCCACACCTGAAACTCAATCAGTCCGGTATTTGCGACCGCTTTCTCCCAAGACCGAGCCTTCGAAGGTTGGTTGCTTCCACATGTTGAGTCTGACTTCACCCAGAAGCCCAGCCGCTGAGATGCATGCCAGGTGTCCCCTGAGCCCGAAACAAAAGGGCCCGTTGTGAGCATCGCTGTGGCCGAGACCGAGACGAAGCCAACTACACCGAGCCCCAGGAGCTTGTGCAAAACCCTTGCTGTGTTTTTTGCAAGACGGTCGAGTTCCTAAGGGGGGGCCTTCGGATGAGAGGTATCTGAGCATTGACTAGCTTCTGATGGTCGGGGGTGGTTTGTGCGCTCAGGTTGATGGCTTGTGCTACGCACGTCGTACTGCCGGGTCTTGGTGGCTCTTTCTGGCCCACTCTTGGCCGTAACAAATCGTACTGCCGGGTCTTGGTGACTTCTTCTGACCCACTCCTTGGCCGTAACAAATCGTACTCCCGGGTCTTGGTGGCTCTTTTTGGCCCACTCTTGGCGTAACAAATCGTACTCCCGGGTCCTGCTGACTCCTTCTGAGCACACTCTTGACCGTAACAAATCGTGCTGCCGGGGTCTTGGTGGCTCTTTCTGACCCACTCTTGGCCGTAACAAATCGTGCTGCCGGGTCTTGGTGGCTCTTTTTGGCCCAGTCTTGGCCGTAACAAATCGCATTTTCGGGTTCTGCTGCCACTACTGGTACAAATCCTACGTAGTTCTGCTCTTACTACCCTTGTTGTGAGAACCACGACTCCGACTGTTACAGTTGCGGTTCGCACTTTGTTACCACTGCCACTACGAATTCTCACAACGACGTTGCCATCTGCGACTTGCAGTACAACTTGTTTGTCTTCCATTGTTACTATTGTTTCTGATATTATCGAATTTCTCCCAGATCGCAGGGTTTCAGCACATGTGGGGACACAACCACGGATCCGTGAGTTGTCAATCAAAGATGCGGTGGTATGAGCCGTGCATGAATCTGGTGCAGGGGTGAGCAACGTTGGGATCGGGAAGACCGCCCCCTCAAACCGGATTCGAGATTTAGGCCACATGGGTCAAGGCTTGAACTCGGCTCTGGTGCAACGATAAGCGGAATAACTGCCAAAACCTCTTCCAGACAGTCGAAGGACCGAAACAGGAGGCCAGAGCCAAAGCCTGTCCCTGAAGTCTTTCAAAAGTCCCTCGGCGGCAGTGTTTAGGGTGCAGATCGTAGGTTTTACTTGGAACGCTCGTGGTGCTTCTGCATGCTTTGGTGTTCTGCTTCAACATAATGCCTTGGACCGGAACGGATACTCTGTGTGATTTCCAGAAGCACCGGTCAGGTGTCACTTGTTTTTGCGGCCCTGCAAGCATGGCGGAGGTTCTGCAACTTAGCAGTATCGCGTGGCGTAGAGTGACGCGTAGAGTTGCTTCCGAAATGGCACCGAACCCAAGCGGACACCGTCCATGATCAAGCGCGCAAGAACTTTCGACGCTTGCCGCTTTCTTCGGGATCGCCTGCAAGCAGAAGTGCTCGGGCCCGGCTCTAGGCTTGGAGATTCGCCCTATGGGGCCTTAAGGACTTGTCAGAATCAGTTTCAACCGAGCCCAGGTATGAAGACGGCAGGAACGGTGAAATTCCGCCACCAGGGCTCCCAGGAGGAGGGTCCAAATGCGGAGACGCGCCTCGGCAGAAGACCAAAGAATAGCCTAGCCATGTTTGGTGATGTGATTTTGTGTTATGTTACATTTATATTGTGCAATTACAAATATGTCCATATATCATATCACATCACATCGCATCATGTCGTATCATATTATATCGTAACATGTTATATCACATTATATTACATTATATTATATTGTATTGTAGTATATTTATTTTGTATTTTATTGTATTACATGCTGTTCATTATATTATACTATACTGTATTACCCTTTTATATTATGTTTCATTTATTCTATATTATCTTGTATTACATTTTTGTCTTATATTTCATGTTTTAATGTATCATATAATATCATATTATATTATGTTGTATCGTATTATATGACTTATATTATATTATGTCGTCTTGTGCCAAGATATGTTATGTTATACCGGGTGTTGTCATCATATTGAATATTGAAATCTTGGCCACGGGGTTTGTTTGCTTGATGCGCCGGGGACTCTTCAGCAGTTCGATCATCGTTCCAAAACATGGGCAAGGCTCTGCGACCTCTAAGGGTGGGAGCAGGATGAGTAGGAAGACGAGCAGGAGGATGACGATCGACGTTGACGACGGCACGGCTAAACGCTGAAAGGCATGCTGATGACGGCAAAGGTGGCGAAATTGACGCTAACTTTACGACGAATCCAAGCAGATTGCTTGACAAACCTCGGTCGTAGGTGATGTTGGTTGGTCTTGAGCTCCGTGCTTCCCTTTTCCTGCACTTGGTCTGCTTATGAGCCTGATCCCAGGCTTTCTAGCTTCACCGATGTCAGCCCGGTGAATCGCGCCTCTGAGGCAGCTCCTCAAAGCTATTAGAAACGTCAGGTTCTAATTCTCGATCTTTGGATTGCTTAGAGCATCTGTGGCGAAGGCATCTCTGCAACAGGCAGCGCAGGTTGTGGATTTACTTTGGAAGTTTGGACTTTCATGTCGCCTTCTGATTCTAGGAGCTGATTAGACAGATCTTAGAGCGAGCAATTCCTCCAAGCTTGCCTCGCAGCTTGATGACCTGCTCGGCTTCACCTACCATCATGTGGAGAAGCTTGCCTGCTTCTAGAGTTCTAGAGGTGGGGCTTGGAGGCTTTGGGGGTTCGGAGGCGACACGCCAGAGACCAGCATGGACAGATTTTCATGTTTGCTGTCGGTGAATCGCCTCAACTTCAGAATGACCTCTGTTGATCAATCTTCTGTCCGCCAGATCCGACATTAATGCCTCATGCCTCCTTGCATTGCTTGAAACCCCGTCTCCCCGGAGCAAGAGAACAGCCAAGCCGCAACTTCCCAAGGAAGACTGAGCGGGGGCCGGACCCCTCGGATCCTTTGCGACGCGTTCCCGTCGCGTGCCATGCTGGCACCGCGGAAAGGTTGCAGGGATCTCAATCCAATGCTTCGCACCTTGACCTTTTAGGGATGGGCTTCCGTGCACCCTGATGGGATGCCTCTTAGATGCTGCAGGGCGGGTGTCGAGAAGTCGGCCCCGCAGTGTCTTCATTGTGCATTCCACGCGAAGTCCAGACTCAAGATCCGCCCGGAAACAACCAATGCCCCTGCGCGAGGTCGCACAAAGGCCGCGTTGTAGACTTTGCCTTCAGCCGCGGGCTTTCAGCGCAGTGCTTTCCAGAGAGTGATTGGATCTGAATCGCGAGTCATGTGTAACACTCTTAGCGCTCAGTGGCAGCTCTTTGAGGAGCAGGATGCCACGGAGGATCGAGGGAGTTTCGGACAGGAGTTTGAATCCGAACGCCTGCAGTGCATTCGGCTTACTGCCATGAGTGCACAGCCTGGGGATGCAGGGTGTGGGAGAATTGGTGATGGCGGTTCAGCCTCGGAAGTCCTTGGAGTGTGCCAGCATCAAGCTTGGCAGCCCGAAGACATGGCATTCGCTTCACGAGTTCTGCTTCGGATGAGTTCAGGGATTTTCGGAAACCCGGCAAACTCCACGCCTCTAAGCCCCACAAAAACCCAAGTAAGCACAGTTTCCGCCCGGCTCCAATAATATACTATAGTTATAATAAGGAACCCCCCAAATAATACAGGTAAGTATTAAGGCCCATACCAGTCGGGTGCCCCAGGCAGCGATGGCCGCCTGGCAACTGCCGACGAGGCTGGGCCTGGGCTTCCGCCACCATCATAGGACCTAATGACCTATTATAGTAGCACAGACACACACACAGACACACACACAGACACATACACACTCTCTCTCTCTCTGTCTCATATGTATACATGTATACCAAGCTGTAAGGCCTCAGATCACCTTCCATTATACAAACTTGCTTCCGATAGATTCTACACCTTGGGCCGCCATGCCCAGCCACCAACTCCTAGGATGCCTTCAGAAGGCGAGGTGCCTTCAATTGACGGATTCTGAAACGCCTGGTGCACCCCCTTTCCTTTCGCACCGGGCCATCCATGCAGGACCTGACCCAGGATCCTTCGGGGCACTACGAGTATATTATACTATGCTATTCTATACTGTACTATTCTTACAAAATATACTAGACTGTACTGCACTATAATTTGATATACTATAATATCATCTACTACTACACAATCAGGACCCTAAAAACCTCTGGCGCCAGGGCACCGTTGCCTGCTGGCAGGCTCGGGCCCCGAGGGCTTTCGTCCACAGAATTTATGGGCTCCCGGGGTTTTTGACGAAGGCTGCGTTAGATGTTTAGGGTTTAGGGGTTTAGGCCGGGTTTAGGTTTGAGGGTTTAGGGTTCGTTTGGCTTCACGGTTTCATAGCTCCGAGGCCGTGCCTCCTGCCATGCTCTGGGAAGCTGCTACGTCCTCTGTGAGCCGATTTGCGGCGTCGCCCAGCAGCTTGGCAGAAAGTCACGCCACAATTTTCTGTGAACCCACACAGCCTGTGAGCACCGCTTTGTAGTGGCAGGAAGCTGGAAGTTGATGCTGTAAACGAACCGCAGGGTCGAGTCAAGCCTCGTGCATCACTCTGAACGGACACAGGCAGAAGTGTGCAAATCGCCCTGCAGAGAAGGTGCAGCTTGCACGATCCAAGGTGGAAAGCACGTAGCAGCTGCAAACCTTCGAGGCATCCCCGAGCTCGCATGCTGGCTTTGCCCTTGCTCGCGGCATGGGATCTTGATGACCAGTCTGAGAATTTCCATGCGAGCAGAGTCTGTAGAAGGCGCTACAGTTACAGGCTGTTGCAGTCAGGTGTGTCAAGAGCAAATCATAATGCAGTGGACTTCTTCAATTCTACGAACACAGCAATACGACTACTCGACAGATCCCAAGGGTTTATGGTTTGATGCACAGAGACGGCACGGAGGCCGGATCTACGTTTGGGACACAAACACCTCGAAATCCGTGACAAGGGAGATGCCAGAAGAGGCTCTTGATTATGCCAGCGGTTAGCGGTGTTTTGAGGTCAGAGTCAGGGTCTTGGTTCAGCGCTTTTAGCTGTTTCGAGCTCATGGCTTGCGCCAATAAGGGCTTCTGAGAGTCAGTCAAGGCCTTGCTTGTGTAGGGATATGTACCTCATGTATGCATCTGGAAGTGGATCTTGGAAAGCAGTATTCGTGGAAGTGGCGGGGTCGATCCATGACACAGATGTGTGCATCCTTTGAGAACCTAACCAAATTCGAATCCACCTGCAACGTGCAGCAGGTGATGGTGCTTAGATTTATCGCCGATGATAAGCTGGCGGTGGCTCTCGCTGAGTCTGCTCTTGCCCGAGATGTGTTACGTAGGTGATTGGGGCTGCGACTTCATCGTTTGGCTTCCGGTGCGTGGTCGCTGTTCACCCTTTGGGCCGTCGTTGCCAGCCTGCTCGTCGGCTTCACTTCGTGTTCTACCTCTGGTCAGCATGAAAAGATTTGCACGTGTGCAAACCTGAAGGAGGCAACCATATTTAATTATGCTTTCATGTAGGGTATACCGAATTAACGGGGTATACTATTCCAATAACCATGTTGTGTATATATATATATACATATATGTATGTGTAAGTGGATGTGTAAACATATACAAGTGTATGTTTGAATGACATGTATATATATACACACACATGCGCATATCTATATGCAATACTAAAAGATGTAAAGCGTATTGTGTTGTATACAGAACATGTTTGCCGTCTTTAGTCAGATAATGGGTAACCTATAACATATAACACTCAGTATACAGTATACAACAGTGTACATATTATTCTATATAACATACAGCCTAAAGCAAGTACACGGCATTCAGTTCGTAGTGTACAACACAAAATTCGAGGGTATAACTATATCTGCTTATAGAACATATAGAATACATGACTACATACTGTACAAACAGAGGGTATATGGTTCATAACATAGGTGTAAATTATTAATACGTGCAGAATTATGTATATGTTCGTGTCTACATTCGTATATGGATACAACATAAAATGTAGTTTATGTTAGAGTATACAGAATTTGTTCAATACATACTACATTCCTGTAGAATGAACACAGCCCATATATCTTATATTAGTTACAGAGCATTTTCAGCATACAGTTTGTAGCAAAGAAACTGCAAATGCATAATAAATTCCATGAATCCAACATGCCATGTATAAAGTTTCACATGTACCACATAGTACATAACATCTAGCACGAACTGTGTAGTATGTACTATAACGCAGGTAAGACAAAACACAAAAACAGTGCGTACAGTATATAGCATCAATCAGTAATAAGTAAATATAAATAAATAAATAAAAAAAATATATATATATATATATGTACGTATACATAATTGATATCATATACTATACCTATCTATTAATTATGTAAGATGTAGCGCCTAATAGCCAGTTCCTCGTACCTAGACCTGATATTCATGCCTTTTCCGAATACCTCACACCAAGTGCTTAATCCTGAATATTTATACCCATGCCTATACCGATGTTTATGCTTATGTCTATCCCTTCTCCTTATGTACATATACATCTACATCCGTGTCTATGTCTATATCGTTGTCTTTGTCTATATTCATACCCATACCTGTATATCTATACATAAACTTTCCTCTTCGGTCTGAGGTGCGGCTCTTCGCAATTCCTGAGTTTCAGGACAGCAAGAAGCAGCTAGAAACGAGTATTCGGGTAACTAGCTTTGTTATTAGGAGAGCGAACGCCAGCGAGAGAGGGAAGGAGAGAGATATCTTCTATCTAGAAAACTTGGTCAAAGTTTATGTGTAAATGGCAGAAATCTCAGTGCCCCGAGCTTCTGAGAGCTTTGAAGCTGTGACCCGCAGGAGGTTGTGGAGCTGGTGCAGCCTGGGGTATCCGCACTTTGTGCCTCCCCGGACACCACGGTGTCGCTCGACAAAAAGAGAAACCTTTGCTAAGTTATGTGTCCGCAGTTCTGTGCCCGGAAACCAAGGTTGCGGCATGAAGCCCATGAGGCTAGCCATACAATAATACTGGCGAATTAGACATCTCCTGCATGCCGCCCTGCCTGCCCAGAGCCCGGCTTACTGACCTAGAACCCTGTGGGGCACTTATGGCTAATTAAAGCTTTCTGGAACAACCATGTTGTTCGAGAGCAGTGGTGGCAGCCATCGGCCTGCAAAGCCTTGCTAGGCTCGTAGCTGTGGGTGGCGCTGCAGCGCCGGCCTGAGCAGCTTTCCCGAAGCAACACGACTCCTCGGTGCTACCAAGGGCACACTGGGCCCGGGACCTTGCAAGCAAGTCATGCCTGAGTCCAGAAGGTCCCTCTCGCCCTCTTGCAACTAACCAGATCCAGTTGCACCCACGTGGCAATGCCGTGGTCAAAGCCATTTCCGGCCTTGTATTATGTTCCCACAGCTGGCGAGATGCTCACAACTTCGGTTCGAGCTTAATGGCTCTGCACGTATCCGTTTCCTTCTGCTTGCCTCTCGTTGCACTCAACGGTTGTCGATCTAACATCTTGAGACTTACGAGCGGCATCGCATGTCAACGAAGCACAAAGCGAACGTTGCTGATGCGCTTCTGAGATGAGCTTTTAGATGCAGGGGACGTTGAAGGCCCGAAAAGCGTCAGTCAGGCCTCGGGTGGCGAAGTGCGGATGTCCGTCTCGCCCAGGATCCTTCACTGCCAGCTGACGCTCCGGAGGCAGAGGGATGTGCCACCCGGCAGGATCATGTAATGAGGTTAAGACTGAAGACCAAGTTTAAGCTCCATGCGCTGGCGGAGCTTGCTTGCGCGCAGAGTGAATTGTTGTTTGCGTCACGTTCTGCCTCTCGCGCTCGCACTTTGTCTTTCTCGTCGCGGCTGTTCGTTCTTATCAGAGAGAGATGTAAGATGGAGGTGCCCGCGGCTGCAGGCGTACAGGCAGACAGATGTAGAGAGATTTATTTTTCAAAGAAGACAGCTTTTCGAGTCGCCAACACATGTTCGAAGTCAGCAAACTATGTTAAGCGTCTGTCAGCAAAGGTTCCCTTATTATTGAGAAGTTCGTGTCAGCATACATCGATTCCAGCTTGAGCATCACCTGTGCTGCTGATCATGTGCATCTCAGGTAATCTGGGATGTCTCTGTATTTGGCAGGCAAGCGGCTCGAGACGATCTTTCTTCGAAGACATGTTGCACATCCGGCGTTGCCATGTTGGTGCTCAGTGCTTCACTGAACCGCTTGAGGATTGGCTCCATCGTGTTCGCCGACAAAGTCCATGCTCTCGCGTGCGCCGGTATCTCCAGCCTGATCCCACGTTATCGGAGACCTCTGATACGCTACGGAAGGACGATGCTATCATTTTCCCAGAGCAAAGTCGCATAGTCGCATGTGTAACTAGAGACTCATCGAGTCATGGTTGGCATGTAAGCAATGCACTGATCTTTGGGCCTACGGAAGGAAGGAGGGAAGAAGGAAAGGAGGAAGGAAGAGGGAAGGAAGGAGGAAGAGAGGATGGGCGGAAACACGATGGACGGAACGACGAACAGGCAGAGAGACAGACCGACACCGTAGGGACATGCGGACAGATAGGCGGGGCGAGGGGCAACCCGTTTTTTTCAACAAGCGTGAGCAGTAGGAGTTACAAACTGCGCGCCAGCCAGTTGAAGACAGCGTCAAATAGACAGGCAGGCAGACAGAGAGACAAAGCTTTATGTTTTGTGCGGGGAATGGGTCTTGGTATGGTTTGCTCTCGAGAGTCTGCCTGGTTTATGATCCTGCTGAGAAGGCTGAGATGCGGTCGATGGAGCAACATTCATTCTTTCATTGCATGTCCGGGTTCCTTCTTTTCATGCATAGGAGCCACTTGATATCACGTCTCCCTTTGTGCATGTTTCAACATAATGGGAGAAGAGACAGACAGACAGACAGACAGACAGACGGACGGACGGACGGACGGACGGACGGACGGACGGACGGACGGACAGACGGACGGAGCGAGACAGACAGAGGTTGACCCAGAGACGTCCATGCCAGAGACAAAGCGAGAGAGAGAGAGAGAGCGAGAGACAGTTCCAGACCTCTCGCCTCATCAAGCACAGATTTTCACTCAAGATCTTGGAGACCAGGGCGCGCGTGCGCGCAGGGGGTCGGGGGGGGTGGTCCGGACCGCCCTTTCTTTGGCCGTGTGGAAGAAGCGAGAGACAACATAAATAAGTCAACAACACAAAAGAAATCGAACGAACTTGAATTGCAAGAGACAGCTACCGAACCTTCCGCGTCACCCTATCAAATGGAATGCCAGCCCGTTGAACCTCTACTCGATGTATCCGAAAAGGTACCAGCCGGATGGTACCCGCCTGGCCACTGCCGGAGACGGCAAGCTGATCGTCGTGGCCTGAAAGATTTCGCACCATCTGAATGGCAGAGCTTGAAATTTTGAAGCCAATTTGGATCCAACACACCGAGCACATCTCAGTGCTTGCCACCGAGTCCGTCTTCGAAATGGAGAACTTCGATCATGCTTTCGACCTGCAGTGGCCTTGGGGCAAACTGTAAAGGGTTTCTGGTATTTTGGCTTGGTTTTGCGTCGGTCAGGTCGACCTACAGTTGTTCTAGTGTTCTGGATGACACTCAGACCGTCAGTGCTTACCAAAATTCAAGAAGTGCAACCCCTAGAGCCTTTGTAAAGGAAAGACGGCGGATAGACCAAGAACAGGGCACCGGCCCATCGTGGATTATGGGATAGTAAGTGTATGTCCAATGTACTACACACAGACACACAATTACACGGCCAGACACCGAAGCAGGAGCTCCGAGCACAGTGCCCAGCCAATGATTACCTTGTGCTCTGGGTGGAGGCCCTGCGCCAGCTCTGTGAAGGCCATGGCCTGGAGTCGAGGTCTCAGGAAGGGCCGTGACGAGCCTGGCAGAAGTTCTCGCGTCTTCGATCGCAGAAGCCGAAGACGTCCGCGCGGCACGGCACGGCACGGCTGTCGTGAATTTCGTTCGAGGCCCGAGCCTGCGGTGCTTGGCATCGGGTGGCGACGATGGGACGATCCGGGCAGCTGACTCGGACTGCGGGCTTCCGACCTGATCTTGAAGCGCTGCTCCCCAGGCGAACAGAAACCGGAACCGATGCGACGCGGACTCGAAGCCCCCATATACAGGTGTTTCTACGGAAGTCGAAATTTCGAGGCATCTGAGCCACTGCAAGTGGTGCCCTGCAAATTGCCAGCTTGCGAAGCAGCTCAGAGGAGCTCCCGCTCCCAGGACCAGATCCTCCAGCGGAAGGACTAAGAATTGCCTTGAGATTCTGTTGTGGCAGTTCCTGCCGATGTCACCGGCAGGGCAGGTCTGATCTGCACACTTTGCAGCCAGGGGGCTTCCCCAACTGCGGACCCTGATCTCTGCACCCCGAGGTTTGGGACCTCGTGCGGAAGCAAAGTCTCTTCCAGCTGTCAGAGTGCAAGGACACTTCTCTGACTTGTAGAAGCCTGACCCAAAAATACCCCACTGATGGGATCGAAGCCAGCATGTCATGGCGGAGTGCTCGTACGAGAGGCTGCGGAATGCTCTGCTCCCCCAAAGACACCTGCCTTGGAAAAAGCAGTCTCAAGGGGCAACGCTAAATTTCCGCCTCAAGCGGCCCCTAGAAGAGAGGCTTTAGGGAAGACACATGACAGAGACGTCGGTCGGAGGAGTGCATCTCCAGCTTGAGCTGGAGCTCACGAGGCCGGTCTCGTGTGACTTCGGTCCCATCATTTGATCTTTGCCGATGGAGATCGTGTTCAAGCTTGCCTCAGGTGTCCTTGCTTTCGGCCACCCCAAAAGCAAAGAGATATGCTGATGGCTGAGATACTTGCTACAGTAGTTGCAGGTGGAGGATTGGATCTTGGCTTGAGGTGCATGATTTCGCCAAGGTGCATTTTAATTTGGACCTTGAGAGACCTTCACTGCCGAGGCTTGGCCCTTCTTGAGGAGTTGCCCTCGCAAACCTCCGAGGCGGTCGAGGCAGGGGGAGGCCTTGTCGTGTTGTGAGGCGCTAGGACAACTGGGACTAGGACTTGCTCCATAGTCACAGTCCATCCTTTTGGGTGATTGCAGGTCAGCCCGGCTGCGACCGAGGCCCGGAAGTGCAAAGCTGAAGGTAGCGTAGCTAGCTTCCCATGCGGATGCCCTAAGCCCTAAAGCCCTAAGTCTTTCTGTCACTGTCTGGCATGTCATAGGGGCACCGGGCTGTCCAGCCTGGATCGCACGAAGCCGGTGTCTTGGAACAAGGCAAGCTTTCAGATTTGCTCCTTGAGGCAACCGAGACTGCTCCCTCCTTCGTCCTGTCGGTGCAGATGGTGTCCAGTGCATCTGGAACAGGACCGCTTGCAATGCAAGACCGAAGACATACCGAACCGTAAAGTCAAATGCGAGAGAAGTGTCCTGCAGACAGCCTGCCGACGCTTTGCTTCGACACTGCCTGGGGTTGGGTCGACAGGCGTCCTCTGTGTCAGTTGCACGGACGTTGGGTTGGCTTAACAAGCACGCAACATCCATGATATCGCTTTTCTCCCGAAACCCTCGCCTCCCAACCAAGAGCACCCGGACCCGGATGCGGACCTGGGGCCCGAAGTTTGGGCAAGAAACACGAAAAACGATATCCCCGCAAAGTCGAGGCCGCGGTTCTTGTTGCATGGTCTCTAAATTTCAATTCCCCAGACGCAAGAGCAGTTGTCCTCAAAGGCTCCGAGTGTGATATCTTGGGTGGACGGGGGGTGGCCGACAGGCGAACGCGTCAGAGTGAGAGGTTATCATATTAATCCGATTTCGTTCAATCTGCTCTGGTCGCAAATCTTTCAGCTCTGTCAGGCTGGCCCACAAAAAGGTCTGAGACACCTTAATCCGACAACTTGAGCTTGCTGCATTTACTTCAATATGTGGTGTACCTGGTTTTCAGAATCTTGAACGACACGCCCTCGGCGACCAGGATCATCTTTTCCTCCAGATCACACTGCCGCGGCGTCGCCGGACGGCGAGGCAGCGCTTGCCACAGCGGTTCAGCTTGCTTCAGAGAGCTTTACTCAATAATTTGGGGTGCTACGCGAGTGCATCCTTGTTGAGGCCAAATGTAAAGTGTGTCTACAGTCTACACCTTACACCTTGATCCCATTAAAATCATTAGATTGTCAAGCTCATCATTTGCTGCAGTGTGACTGTTGCAGAGCCTTGAGTCGTATGTGCAAATCAAACTTGTCACGATCACCTGCCCCTCTCGGCCTAAACCCTAATCCAGACCCAAGGCGTGAAACCTTAAGCCTAAGCCCTACACTCCTACAAACCCTAGATTCGTAAACCGTGAATTCCTCTGGGATTCCCCCCGTCCTGGGCCATGGCTCCGCAGCGGGGAACCGGCGGCTATGGCGTTGGCCGTTGGAAAAACCTCAAATTCGGTCCATAAGCGGGATTTAGGGTTTAGGGTGAAGGACCGTAATGATAGGAATACTCAGGCTCCAAAGATGGAGACCTGAATCTAGCATTTATAGTTTGAATGGTCAGATGGAATATGAGGAACCCTAAGGAATTATGGATATGCTAGGTCCTAAGTAAGTCTAGTTCCACTTGAAGGCAGCAATGACGGCAAGATGCTCGAATGACCGACGGATGCCCGAACATGTAGGGGCCAGAAAAGCAGGAACAGGGAGGGGTGGGGTATATTTCGGTATACATACCATAAGGAAACGTAAGGTGTAGTAAGCAAGTCCCTGAGAATCTACTTATACTATAGAAGCATCTTAGAACCCTTGCAAGAAGCCCCCCCTCCACCTGCGAAGTCATTTTAGACTTGGACCTCCTTTTGCAAGACTTCACATCGTTTCTGTCAAGTTGAAGCACTGCAACATGTGGAGCTCCATCCACCGACAGGGCTTCGTCGTGCAGATTCAGCGTGGCCGGGGCACCTGATGTAATTTATGTAGTACAAGGATCCTGCTTTCCAAACGAATGTGGCTTGGACCCTCCGCTGCACATCAGCATTTCAGTGTAGTCCATGTTTTGGGACCCTGTCAAGCTTGAGGCTGCGCGAGGCTGTTGCGACTGATGTGGGCTCTGTCGACTGTACACGTGGCTAAAAGCGGCTTTCCACACCAGTTGATGAGAAACACCCTGCTGTAGAGCAGTGAGCACCCAGAAGAGCTTACGTGGCCTTAAGAGTTGCCAAGATCGAGTGGATGCCGACTCCGCGTCACTCAATCTGGGCCAACGAACTCAAGGCCAGAGCCTCAGTACCACAGCCGTCCAAGCCACTATGCAGAGGGAACTCACACAACTGCAAGCTTTTATAGGGTTTTCCTGCCAAGTCAGTAGATCTACGAGCCTCATGCGCACTGGCTTGCACTGCTGGCTCAGGCCTGCAATTAGCACATGCCGCTTGGGACCCAGATCTGGTTTGATTGAAGATGTTTCTGTTCCCGAGCCCTGCGTCCCAGTCCTTCCCAGCAGCATTGCCCACGTGAAACTGCAAGAATCACCAAAGGCCTTGAGCCAGCAAATCAGTCCGACTTGCAAAGGCCACTTCCATGATGCAAGATAACGGGGATCTCTCCGCCTGCGTTTTCATGCCGCGCTCTTGGCTTGGGACCCTGGGATGAAGGCCAAGGGATGTTTTCGGTGCTCGAAGTATTCATCAGATATGTGCCCCCTGGAGCCTCACCTCCCACGGGCCAGAGTCAGAGTCTGGAGCATGCGGAAACACGGTGCAGCTCTTCGGATTCGAACCCTTCGGTAAACTTAGTCGGCCAGATGAACTGCTGGTATTTTGCTAACCATGTGAACACCGGATTGTTGATTACGTCATCGGCCTTCAAGCAGGAGACGATTCACGATGCTCGCAGTGTTTCAATTTCCTAACACGGGACATTGGAATTTGCACCCTTTGATCGGACAAGCTGCCTGCCGCAGCCAGCACATAACCTCCTCTTGAGACACTTGTCACTACCTTGTTTGTCCCGTCTCCAAACTCGTATCATGTGCACACGTTCTTACAGTATTGGCTTGACTGGGCTGGGTCACGATGCAAGCAACTCGGTCAGTAGAACAAGGCCACACGACCAGTCCATCATGGTTGCGGGCAGAAGCGTCATCGAGCTGCAGGCTTGCTGGCAATGCTGCCGGTTGACTGAAGATGTCAATGATCTCGGATGTGCTGTTGATCGCGCGGTTGGGTAGCTAGGGCCGTCTCCCACGCTCGAAAGTGTTTCTGTTGAGCCACCTCAAACTCCGGCGGAGGCTTGCAGGGCTTGGGTCATGTGCATCCTCCTTGCTTTACAGACTGATCTCGAATCTTGGAAAGTCCGGCCAGGTACAGCAGAGAAATCGCCTCCGCGAAATTGGGCTTCCCAAACCGGCGACGGTCCTTGTGACTTGGCTCTTAGCTTCCAAGCTCGTTTTGATTCATGACTGTTGGGGGCCAGGGTTCAGACTGTTGAGTGATTCTCGAATCGCAGTTATTGGATTGAAACCTCCGGAGAAGACCAGAGGCACTGTGACCAGCTCGGAACGCACGCAGTACCGAAGTGGTATAAAGTCTTTAAATTGAAGTCATCGCATGAATACAGGTTCCGTGCCAGCTGTTTGACAAGGTTGAGCCGGCACTCTAAGTTTTTGTTCCAGATGCGAACGATTGCTCGGAATCCCCGTGAACCTCAATTATCCAGCACTCACTCTCCGCTCGAAGGCAGTCTCACCCTGCGGTGGGTTTGTTGCGGCAGCCAGTGAGAACACCGTCATGGTGCTATGCTGAGCAAGGGATTTGAGCTTCATGGTTCCGGAATGCGGGGTTGAAGGCTCTGAGGGTGCCTGAAAGCGGTTGTCAGATCAGGTTTCTTGGCGTAGACCAAACCAGACCACACTATATGCACATACATACATACATACATACATACATACATACATACATACATAGATTGACATAGATACATAATTTCATTCTTTCATGCTTACATGCATGTACCAACATAACAACGAAACAGCACACATACGTACATAGATACATAGATACATAAATTCATACATACACAGATAAGTATGTACACACACACACACCAAGACACATACATGCATACATACGTATATCCATCCATCCGTACATACATACGTACATACATACGTACACACACATCCACACGTACGTAGATACATATATACAACTATATACATACGTACCTACATATATATATATATAGATATGTATATACATACGCACCTATACATACGCACATACACACATTGCATACGGGCACGCGGCCACAGTCACAGGCATTGGCATTCTCCTAGACATAGACAAGCACACACAGACATGCGTACATACATGCATGCACGCATACATTGCATACACACCTGCATACATGCATGCATGCCTGCATACATACATACAGGTATGTGTATACTTATATGTATTTATGTACATACAGGCATACACACACACACACATGAGCACATCGCGATAGGCACAGGCATAGGCATACACACCGACATGCCTACAGTACATACCTACATACACGCACACACAAGCTTACACACGCAGAAAAATATATACACATGTATATACAAGAAATAAGGTACCCACCTACACATACACACGCACACACAGACTACACGCGCACACGCACACACACAGACAAACGGACTTGTGGACACATTGCCATAGGCATAGACATAGACATAGACATGCACATATAGTAACATACATGCCTGCATGCATACATGCATACAACAGCACAAACATACGTAATTACTTGCGGTACAGTGCTTGCGCTCGCTGTATAAAATTGTATGCATATGCACACCGATGTTTATATTATATGCAACACAAATCTGTTTACATGCATGCAGGTGTATGTTTCTGCGTATACATACTATGTAGGCACACGCCATTTACCTTGACATACACATTCATGTCAAAAATCCATGAGAACTGCCCGCAATGCTTCGGCGATTGTATATTCGTACGCTCGCAGCAGCACTGCATGCATTGCGGCTTGATGTGCATGTCTCCCGCCAGGTTTATCGATTGACCGCTGCTCGAGAAGAACCCATCCTTAGTCGCAAGGCTGGCGCCTGCAGCATCCTGATCCCAAGTGCAGCGGGATTTACAGCAGACACCGGTGCCGCATGCCCAGTGGATAAACCCGAAGAAAGAATTTCGAACCCCTCGAACCAGTGCTTCAGCCCTTCTGTTTGGCACCACACTGAAGTCAGCTAAGATTCGTTCGTAGTCTGAGAAGGTAGAGTGCAACGTCTCGAAGTTGGCCCTATCGTCGATGAACTTCCTGGCTGTTGGTCTCGGGGACAAGGCCTTCCCCTCTGCGCGAGCTTCATGACCACCTACTTGTAAGTTGCAGTTGTCTTGTTGCGCTTTCTCTACCATGGTGTCGCGTTACGGCAGGATGGCTTTGTGGAGCTGAAATACGAGGATAATCTTGACACTTAGTCAGACACTCATATCGTTTTTCTCTGTGCTACCGCCTACTTAGCCACCATCGTCCATAGACGATGGTGGAGGCGGATCCTAGCATGGACACGCCTTTGCCTTTGATTTCCGACAAAAACGCCACAGATCAGCTTTTGGAAGCATCTCCGGTCACCCATGCAAGCACCGACAGATGCAGCACATCAAGCACTGGTGCGGTCAGGATGCACCATCCTAGAATTCACAGCGAGACCTTCTGCGGGAATGTGCTACTGCCACAAGCCAAAAGTGTGTTAAATGCCGCGTCATGGCAGGTCCTTGTTTGCCATCTGTCCGACAACAAGGACCACCAGCCACGGGATGTGTTTTGCTCTGACAGAAGCGGCCTGGAGAGGCTCATTCAGAGCCATCTCTCCCTGCAGACAGCAGAGGATCCCAGACAGCTGGTGATGACCGGGCAGGCCATGGGCCGATCTGACTTTGCCTTAGAAGTCATAGCTTTCTTGTTTGGTTGGTAGGATCTTCCGGATGGTTCATTGTCAATGCTTTTTCTGTTGCTTGTTGTGCCTGCGATGGTGTTCAGATGGCCCTGCAGAAACGCCAGATGTGTTTGCGCCGAGCCTCAGCACCATTTCGTGTGTTCAGGCGGCAACCTTAATGATCCCACGACTGGAGTACTAGCAGTAGCATAGCTGCCAGACGGCACATGGTGGCCCTCTTTCTCGTCGTCATGATCAGTAGTGGGATGAATTTTTTGAGCACAGTAACCCGTTGCCGTCGGAGAAGGAGGAGGAAGAAGAACCTAATCATGACGACTAGAGCAAGACATGTTCAGCAAAGGACCACAGGGACAATCAGAGCAATATCTTGCCAGGTGCATGGACTTGCCTTCTCCCCGGCGGGAGATGTTCTGGCTGTTGCTGCTGGAGGTGCCGTGGTCACATTGAGCTGTACCAAGCCGCTGTGTGTTTGCAGGGTACTTCGGCAAAGGTCGTTGATCAGACCGCGAGTCCCATTTCCAGAGTTCAAGACTGGGCGGCCTAAGTGGCCTGCTCCGGATTTCCATCCATTGCTTGGCTTCTAACAACATGCGCAAGGCCTTACCTTCTGACTCTGCGCATGCTGGACCTTTCAGGTTTTCAAGCAAGTGAAGGAAAGCTGAGGCTGTTGACCCTGCGGGCCATAAGCCGGGCTTTGCTCAGGAGATGACACCCGATCTCGAGCATCCATGTGGATTGTCGCACGCGGCGACCTCAGCCCGACAGCGCGTGCAGTTGGCCCGTTCTCTTCGGACGTTTGGGGGTAGCTCGGCTCAACGTATAAAGGTCCGAGGGATCGATGCCAGAATACCACCAGACATGCGAGACCACACCGTCACAGCTGTAGAGGAAACGATGGGACCTGAAACATGCGGGTGACCATAGCTTCAGAAATGAATGAGATGCAGAGACATCTCACGAGCACTTCCGAAGCCTATCCGAAGCACATCCGACTTTCACTTTTTCAAGGGTTCAGGTGCCTCGGCATTTCCTTCAAGAATTGCATTGCATTGCCTCGCACTGAAAGGATGCACGTGGGTGTCAATGCAACCGTTCCTCAACATCTCGGTACCGTGGTCTGTACAACTGACAATTCCCGTTTGCACTCAATCAATGGCACGATCATGGAGGCGACCAGTGCCACTACCTTGGCGCTGCTGTGTCGAAGCAGGCCAAGCATAGCATAACTTGGGTCTTGCTTCTCTACTTTGGCGAGAGGAAGACTGCTCCGAGGATGATGCTTCTGTTGATGATAACGATGGCAAGGATGGAGATGATGACGAACATCGGGAAACTGTAAACAATCTGCTGAAGAGCCTCCTGGGCCGTGCTAACAGAACCCACTCGTCCCTGTTGGAGATTTGGAACCAGTGCTTTTGGAGCAGGTTGATATGTAAGGTCCCGCCTTGGTTTCGATGCTACTTTAGTAAGCTCAATACGTAAGACGTAAGACTCACAGAAAGATCAAGCAAGGGGAGGAAAGGGTCGCGGGCATTCTGCTGAGACCTTGAGTCTGAAGCGAGCACTCCGACGTGCAGGCACGTGCGGTTGCCTTCTCCAGCTCTGGGAAGATCCTGGCCGTTGGCTGCAGCAGCCTTAGCTCCAGCGGAAGGATCCTAATATGTCGAGACAAAGCAACAGACTCAATGCCTTGAGTCCTTCGACATCAGATCTGCCCTTTGCCTTTCAGAGCAGAGCGTGGAGCCGGCGACATCTCACAGTCCTTAAGCTTCCGCGGTAGGTGATGATGGCAAGATTCCACTGCTTCTGCCAGAGCAAGAGTTCAAATGTTGGCACGGAGCTCGGCTTCCATGCACATCTTTTTAAGTGGATCCTGATCCCTGCCCATAGAAGCCATCAGTTCTGATGCTGAGAGTTACGTCGGAGCAAAGGAGCAAGTCTCGCTATCCATGCTTCCTTGCTTGCAAGGACCGAGCTGCGACTTGCTAGCGATCAAACCTGTCGGAGTCTAGCCGCTTGGAAGCAAGCCAGAGGGAAACACGCAGTTCGAAGTTTGTAACTTGCTGTAACTTGCTAGAATTCTAGATATACATGTTACAGATTGTTTTGTAACTTGTAGATATCCACCAACATTCCGTGTATGCGTCGTTAAAGCCGACGTATCCAGATCTAGACGAGGGCTTTTCGTGGGGGCGCCCTGAGCTCTACTACAGCTGCCACTGCTGTTGCTTCGACGTGCTACTACGTGCTCCTCCACCTCCTCCCACAACTGGCACCACCACCACCACATTCACCACCACTACCGCCACTGCTACTAGTCACTTAGACTCCTGCTACTACAGCTCGAAAGTTCCGCGATGAACCCGTAACAAATGAATGTAACTGTCAAATGTTTGCGCGTATACATAAATACATAAATACATACATACATACATACATACATACATACATACATACATACATACACACACAAGTATGTAGACACGGACCAAGACACATACCGTCATAACATACATAACATACATACATACATCCATACATACACAATTACACAATTACATAGTTCATAATTCCAGAATTGCAAAATGTCACATAATTACATAATTACATAAAAAGTATATATATATATATATTTATATATACATATATATTATATATATGCAAATATGTGTACCCCACATTGTCCCCATATATATATATATAATATACATATATACACATGTATATATATATATATACACACACATAAGACCCGTGCACAGCTACATACAAGCTATATATTCACATAGGTATATACACGGATATATGCGTGCAGCGAGCGAGTTAACCTGACAAAGAAAGATCGATGAGTGCGTGCAAGTATGTGCACAGCCCCTGTGTGCGGGTGTATGTGCTGAAGCGCAGAAGTGAAGTGTCACCAAACCGAAAGAAGCTACCGGCAGTAACAAAATTGAGGAAAAATTGTGTTTTCTTAGAACCTCTTTTCGAGGACTGGGCTGGCTCCTTCCTGGCAGCCGCTGGCACCTCTCAGGCCACAGAGTTTGTGGAAGAGGAAACTGTTTGGTGTGGTTTGTTGGTGCAGGTTTTGTGGTTTTTGGTGGTGGCTTTGCTCAAAATATGGGCTCTCCATGTTTGCGTTTCTCAGCTTTCATCTTCACATCCTTTCTTTCACTACCGGTCGCTTTTCCCATTACGCATTCAGAGCAGCCTTCACCGGACAAGAGTGTCGCCCCGGCCGGGACCGACTACCTCATTCGCACATTGTGTTCGAAGGCGAGTTGAATGGCTCTGAGAATGAGCTGCCCTGATTTCTAGACTCTAGACAGTATCTTGAAATCTTCTCTTCAATGCACCCAAGATGGCAGCAGACCTTTCCCTGGTGCAGGTAAGTGTCTTCAATGCCAGCTCTGGACAAATGGTCTTGCAGATTCCCAGCTACGAGGAGCGGCCGGGTTTCCGCCGGAAAGGTCAATGGCCCGGGGCTCCTACGTCCTACAATGTCCTACAAGTTTGGATCCGTGCACCTTCCATTCCTACGCCCCTGCCCAGAACCCGTAAATGAAGCTTTGCGAAGTCCTCACCTGCCTCGGCCGGCTTACAGTCCCCGCTTACAGCTTGCTGTGGGACTGAAGGACACGATTCTGAGTATCTCCCTGTCAACTAGTGGATCCACGCTTGCATGCTGCTTTCGAAGCGCGGACCCTGGCACGATGGGGTGGGGTACAGGTCCTAAAGGATTCGAGATTCGCATGAGGTAAGACACTGCTAATTGCGGCTTGAGTCAGTACGTTCTGCACTCGTTGACGACTTCTAATGGACACTAAGCTGAAGGAGAGCAAACTTGCAAAACTGGGTGGAACCACTGTGGCGATGCCAAAGAGGATGACTGGTGTGTGCAGTTTCCCCGTGCAGTCACAGACAATCACAGACATGAGTCTGGTCCCATTAATTACGAGATACAAAAGGCGCCGCCCCTGAGGTCATGTCGCGTTGTATCCACTGGAGGAGTGCGAGGCAGAGGTGGGCCCCACTCTCACACGTTCGCGTCAGAGCGCGTGGAACCACAATAGGTTGTTGGAATCATTTAAGCTTTGCCTTGAGCTCATTCCGGGTTATAGACCTGAAGTTTGAGGCCTGGCCACGAATCTCCGCAGCGGACTTCCTGCATGACGTCACAAGAAATCTACGAGTTGCCTTTAACTTTTAGATCTGGCATAAACATGCAGTGTTGGTCACAGCCCGGTTTCTGCAGGTCACGCAAGCATCCTGATCTAGCTTCGAACCGGAACCTCGTAGCGTCCCAGTGTCTTTTCACTGCTTCGACCAGGTGACGCACGGAAAGCACGCGATCCAGGCCTCTCTGTGAAGCCTTCGCGAGTCTTTTGTTGGTAGACGGTGCCTTCAAATCCAGAGGTGCCCAGAGATGGACTCTTTCGAGCGCTTTGCTCTTGCTTGAAAGGCGGCAAGGCTGCCAGGATTCCAGGTCGGAGTTTTCGGATTTGTAGCCCTAGCTGCGATTTGGAAGCGGTTTTTCTTCCTGTCAACATTAGCGATTGCTGTGAACATCTAGGAGCCATTTGCTTCTGCTGCATTGTTAGGAATGAAGGTATGGGGCAGTCCATGGGGCCTGCGACAGGTGCCTTCTGACAAGGAGAAGGTCAAGTCGAGGGGAACTACGGCCAACTTAGGTGCCACGACAGAAATTTCCACCGACAGCCTCACATCAGATGTCATGACAGCTTATTTGCAGCGCACACCGGGCCATGCGAGTTGCCAGGAATCAAGCTAAGACCATCTAGCTGTGAACGGCTGCAGCCTGTGTCCTGGGAGGCCAGGTCCTTGATTCAAGTGGATCGTTGACCCATTCCATCAAGCTCACTTACCCGGGAGAGGCGCCAACGACTGCCGGATTAGAAGCTTCCAGACATGGGCTACCAATTGGCGGCGGGTCGCAGATTGCGGGTCTTGCGAGGAGTTTGGCAATTTGATATCGGGAACTGTCGGGAACACTTCAGCAGAGTGGAGGACTCAGGTTGCAGACACTGATGGATCGAGTCTCTTTCTGACCGGTGTATGCGGGACGGTGGGTACCTGAGTGGTGCGAAGTTTGAACATCAAGAACAGGAATCCGAATTATTTGAGGATTTTGTTTCTTTTGTTTCTGTGTTTTCTTCGTATGCCTTATATATGTTTTTTTTTGTTTTTGTGTGTGTGTGTTTTGCTTGTTGTTTTTTGTTTTCTGCTGTTGCTTTGCCTACGCCTTCTGCTGCTTTCTGCTTTCTGCTTAGCTTTTTGCTTTTTTGTGCTTTTTGCTTTTGCTTTCAGTTGTTTGTGTTTTTTGCTTGTTGTTTCTTCTTGTTTTCTGCTTTTGCTTTGCGATCCGCTTTCTGCTGCTTTCTTTGCTTTTTGTTTTCTGCCTTTTCTTTACGCCTTTCCTTCATGCTCCGCTCCTTGTTGCTTTCTTTGCTTGTTGTTTGTCGTTTTCGTGTTCCGTCTTGTTGTGCTTTTCGCTTTATATATATAGACGCGCACACACACACACCTACACACCTACACACCTACATGCATACACACCTACATGCATACATAAATACATACATACATACATACATACATACATACATACAGACATACATACATACATACATACGTAAAGCACATCTACCAGCATGTAATGTATATACGATCTATCTGTCGTGCAAATTTCATATCTCCGAGCTGCCACTGGCAGGGGAGGCGCCGTGGTAGGAGGGTGGGTGGCAGCGACGAGCCGCGGGCGGCCACCGCGACCCCGCCATCTATATGTGCAAGCTTTTATCAACATATGTATGGCCGTCCATGCCAGTGGTGTGTGCTGCATCCGCTTGGGGTTCTTCTTCAGCTAAATCCGAGATCTTCAACTTTTCTTGTCACTATCACACGGAACAGCACTTGTCATATATAGCACTGAAATGGCTGGCTACTACCACCAGTGCGTTGCTCACACCGAAATTGCTTGCCTCTTGGGAAGGCTAAGGGTGGAAGGTAAAGTATGTAGATGCAAGGCTACGCAGTGCATACTGCCGACAGAAAAGTAGCGGCCGCGGCTCGCGGCCCGCAGCAACGGGCGGCGAACAAGTTAGCAAGCAAGGAGGAAAGACACTTGTTGAAGCAACAGGGCATATAGAATTTGTCATTGTATGCATTCACACCGCAAGCCTTGGCTCTGCGTGATATGGGTCCTTGGGCGAGCGCCGGCTCACCTTTCAAATACCTGACCGGGGTAGAGGAGTATAGACACATGCACATATGCACATATACATATCTGTTTTGTGTTCCGCCATTCCTTCTGAGCGCCCTCTCAGCTTTCAAGTACCTGACCGGGGTAGAGGTATATATACGCATACACACAGGCGCATATACGTATCTATTCTGATGGCCGCTATTCCCTGTTTTGCTGCTGCTTTGTGCTTAATTGTCTTTCCTTATATCGTTTCTTCCCTTTGTTTCCTCGAGTTCTTGGTT